>LOEQ01000340.1:298171-314717 GCA_001685075.1 Bramus lutescens | reverse complement strand
GGTTGCTGGGAATTGAACTCAGGACCTCAGGAAGAGCAGGCAGTGCTCTTAACCGCTGAGCCATTTCTCCAGTCCCCTGTATATTTGTTTTTAAATGGAAATGTGTCCTTGTATTATGACCATGGTCCAGGAATTAGGAAGTCAAGTGGAAACAAAATCTCTAAAACAGCGCTCAACCTGTGATCCGTAGCCCCTTTGGGGTCGTACCACTCTTTCACAGGGGTCACATATCAGAGATCCTGCATATCAAATATTTACATTAAGATTTATAACAGTAGGAAAATTACAGTTATAAGTAGCAATAAAAATAATTTTATGGTTGGGTATCACCACAACATGATAAACTGCATTAAGGTTGCAGCATTAGGAAGGTTGAGAACTACCACTCTAATGGGTTGCCATTCATTCATGAACTCTGTGATTGTACCAGGTTATTTCCTTTTTATAGGAAGAAAGTGTTTAGGTATTAAATGTTAAGAGAATGTAAAAGATTGTGGTCACATACTTAGTACTTACTAAGAGGTATATCAAATTCTGGAACATTTGGAACTATAATGTCTTTTTTAAAAATAGTCATGCTTCAGATTATAAAAGAATGAAATGGAATGGAAATGGAATTGATGTGACGTGTTAGTAAAAGTTGACACTGTACCCTAATGTCTTGTTTGAGGTCTTCACTGGTTGCCTTTGTTATGGTCTAGTAAATACAAAAACAGGAAATACTTGCTTGTGTATGACTTAAAAATCAAGTATGTGTGTGTTGGATGACTCTGTGTGTTATCCTTAGTGCTGGCTTTATGTTGTTTTTCCATGATGTGTGAAATCTTCTGGGTCAGATCCGGATGCTTCTTTAAAGGGATTTTCCTGTGTGTAGTACTCTGTCAGAAAGCAGAGAAGGGAGATGCTTCACGGTCTCTAGATTTCTATCTCGTTTAGCTCTCCAACAGTTAACACTTACCTGTTCTTCTTTAACTGGCTGAACAAGATTCAGAATTCTTGCATAAGGAAATAGTTTATTGTTCTGTTTTACTAAGTGTCTAGTTTTGCTTTTATTACAAAGATAGGAAAAATGTAACAAAATATTTCTAGAACATGAGGTGACCTTATAAAGAGACACTATTTGACTTTTATTTAGTTTCCTTTTAGCAGAATTGCTGTTTCGAATTATGTTAACAACAATCTCAAGGATACTATTGAATAAATCCTATTATGTTACATGGTATAGTTATGTTCAATATAATTGCCTTACAACAATAAAACAGTTACAAAGATTAATTTATAAATTGAGATTGCATCATTAACTTTCTCATAACCTAGTGTCTCTTTGGCCCTTTGAATTTTCTGTAGCTGAAAATAGAGTAAATAAGCATGAAGACAAAAATATATGAAGGTAAATATTTGGAGATTGTTGCATATGGAAAACACCACTGTGTGTTAGATGCTAGACACCTTATTTAAACAAATGCGATATTTCCTTTAAAATTACCTGGTTATGTATATTCAGTCATTTAATAAACTTTTAATGTTGTGAAGATAAGTTGGGAAATATTTTTTGTTTCTTGTTTGTATAGTGTTTGTACATGTTTATGACAATTTCCACTGAGTTATGGATTTGATAAGTTCTTTTTATAAGCAAAATTAATTTTTCTTTTTCACCCCATTCCCCTGTTTTTTGAGACAAAGACAAACTAGTTAATTCAAACTGGCCCTGAACCCTCTGTCCTCAGCATTTCAGGTTCTAGATTCCAGATGTGTACCACCATGTCTGGCCAGGTTTTTGCCTTTTGATGAAATATTTTTAAAGATGAATTTTAGCTGATAATTGAATAGGTACTTCTGTTTACAAATAGTTGCTGTTTTCTGTTCTGAGCCTGTGTGAGAGGCTGTGTTGTCTCCAGACACATATTTTGATGTATTTTCCATATGCAACAATTTCCAGATATTTACCTCCATCTATTTTTGTTTTCTTTTACTTGGATTTTCTCCTTGGAATTTTAACTGAAAATTGTTGGTAAATTTTTGAAAATATATTTTTTTTAATTTTTGAGATAAGCTAGGATCTCTTGAATGCTAGTCAAATACTCTACTACTGAGCAGCAGTGTCCTCTGTGTCACAACATTGGTTTTTATTTTTAAACTATTCATTTTATTTTTATTTGTGTGTGTGTGAGGGAGAGAGGGAGAGAGAGATGCATGTATGTGTGATGTATGTGTGTATGAAGGCCTGGGATTGCCTGAAGATAGAGTTGCAGGTGCTTATGATCACATGGTATGGCCCTGGGAACTGAACTCCCGCCGTCTGCTAGACTAGTGTGCACACTTAACCACTGAGCCATCACTTCAACCTCTAGTGTTAATTTTTTAAGTGAATTAAAACACTATTTGAGCATAAAGTGTTACAGATTTTAGGTGCAGAAAACGATGTAGAGAAAATAGTCCACAAGTTTTTTTTTAAATAATTACCATGTTGTGTTTCCTATGTCAAGTCTATAGAGATTGATTTTTTTTGAAATTTTAGTACAGAATGACATGCCTTTCCTCTAAAAATTCAACGGAATGAGAAAAAAAGTATGTAAACTAATGTGCTAGTTCAAGAGGGTGTTACTTAGGAATGGGTTTCTAATTTGATTTTCAGTAGTCCTTTTCTATTTGTGGATCATTTGTCATGTTGAGTATTTATAGATTATTTTTGTCACAAGAAATGTGGCCTCTAACATTCTTTTCCTTGGGAGAAAAAATGGAGTAGCTTAATTCTAAAGTGAATTTCCAGGAAAGTGAAAAATATTACCCGAAAAAAGGTTACAAACCCAACTATCTGAACTCTTGCCAAGATAAAAGATGCTTGTTTATTATTCCTGAGATCAAAACAGTTTGTATGTGGAACACAGTGCTGACATCCTTGTCTTTGTTTATTGCATAAAGATGATACTGGTGAAGTATTTAAAAAAATATATGTAACCCTGTCATATTTTTGTAAAATCAATAGCAAGGAGTACCTGGATCAGTCAGAAACTTGTTAAATGATGCATATTTCTATATGACAGACATAAGTTGTTTCTTGATTTTTTTTAAATTTTTTTTTCTGCACTGGAACGTGGCATTATTTTTACTAGTAAGAAAAAAATCTCTTAAAGGTACATATTGACAAAGAGAAGATTAATAAGACTTTGAAGTTAGTATATAATTCCATAAGATTCTGTGCTGTTGATTTGAATTATTTACAGCATTGTTTGCTGTGTGTATAGAATTATTGTTCTTTGTAGTACACTGATATTCTTGAACTGCTTCATACTTAGGATCAAACAAGATGCCTCAATGAAATTTGGTTCATGGTTTTACTCAGTGAATGAGAGAAACAATTCCTGAGACCAGATCTAGTCTTGCTCTTTTTCTGTTTTTTCTTTGAGTGAGAAGCTAGGAAAAGACATCTTTCCTTTGTCTAACTAGTTTTCTTTCTACCTTTTACTATTAATCACTTCCTGATATTGATCCTTTCACCAGAAATGTTTTTTGCCCAATATTTTCATTTGGAAAAAGTAGGTGAATGAAGTCAGGTTGTCTGATGGGGATAGAGTAGATAGTGATTTTGTTTCCAGTCATTGTATCTCATCTCTCCTTGTCTCGTTCTTGGGATTTGGATATGATGTTAAAAAGAAGGACGTCAACATTTTGGGGTTACTAAAATGTTATTGGTTTTTGGGATGGTAATATGTAGCAAATGTACAAATGTAGGAAGCAGGATTAGAATTTCTGGGCAACAGATTAAGAGTATCTCTGTTGGAGAAAGCAGCATCTTACAGTTTCTGCAGGTAGCAGGGGTAACTACAATATGTTTTCTGTTTTCCAAGCCTCAATAGATCTTTAACATACAGAGATAATTATTATTGTCATTACTACCCATTTCTTTCCCCCAGCTCCTACCATGTCTTCCCCAACACATCCACTCTCTACTTCATGTATGGTGATACTTTGTTTGTGATATAACAAATAAAGCTTGCCTGAGGATCAGAGTGTGGAGCAAGCCATTAGTTAGCTATAGAGACCAGGGAGTGGTAGCACATGCTTTTATTTCCAGCACTGGGAAGGCAGAGGCAGACAGATCTCTATGAGTTCAAGGCCAGCCTGGTCTACAGTAGATTGATCCTGTCAAAAAGAGAAGCAGAGTCAGAGGTCGTGGCTCACATCTTTAATCTCAGTATTTGGGAGTCACATACCTTTAATCCCAGCACTAGAGAGGTGGATACAGGAAGGGATATAGCTGGGCAAAGAGAGGAATATAAGGCCGGAGGAGGCAGGAGCTCAAGGCATTCAGTCGTAAGATTTGTAGAGAGACAGGATCATGCCCCTTTGGTTCTGAGGATTTCATAGAGGTAAGAACTAGTGGCTGGCTGCTCTGCTTCTCTGATCTTTCATCTTTCTCCCCTAATATCTGACTCTGGGTTTTTATTATTAAAACCAATTAGAATTTGCACTATAAGTCCAGTTAGTGCTTCCCTTATGTGCATGGGTGTGAGACCATCCACCGCTGCATAATATATTTATCAATGGCTACATCCCCAGAAAAGAATGATCTTCCTCCCCCAGCAGCTATCAACTCCAGTACCTGTTCAGTAAGGCACAATGCCTAGAAGTCTGCTACCCTTCTGTGCTGGGATTTTGGCTGGCTTGATCTTGTGCAGATAAACCATAGTTGCTGTTAGTTCATGACTATGATAGTCATGACATGTTCAGAAGACAGCATTTTATAGTGCTCTTCCTTGTCCTCCACCTTTTAACTTCTTTCTGTTTACTCTTCTATGATGTTATCTGGGCTTTGGGTGAGTGGGTGGGGCATAGCACAAATGCTCCATTTAGGGATGGGTACTCGTTTTCTCATTCTCAGCCCTTTGACTAGTTATGTAGCTCTCCACTGATAGCTCCCACTACAGAATGAAGCTTCTCTGACCAAGGTTCAGTGAAGCCTACATCTATGGATATAAACAAGTACTTAGAAGGCAATTTGACAGGCCATTTAGCAAAATAACAATAGCAAGTTTCATAGTAGGGCCTATGGCCTCCTAGCCATGAGCTTTTGACCAGGATTAAAGTACCAGGCATGAAATTTATTCCTGCGAAGCAGACCTCATGTTCCCCCTTTCCCCCCCAAAATAATTCAGACAGAAAGAAAAAAAAAGCTTCAGATCTCATGTCCCCCCTCCCCCTCAAAAAACAATTCAGATGGAAAGAAAAACAAAACTGTTAGTTACTCAGTGACACTAGTGCCACTATCGCACCAGTGGGCACATTTTCCCTGGAGGTGAGTGCTGCAGCAGCATGAAGGGAAGGGTCTAGTGCTGGATGAGACTGCATATGTAGTTCTTAATAACATGATGATCTTTTTTAAACAAAGGGTTTCCCTCTTTTAAAAGAAATAATAGTGAAATAGTAAATTATATTTACTGTAAAGATATAGCAAAAAGAAAAATGTAAACATTTCTATAGAATGCTACTATTTAGGAACCTTCCTATCATTTTAAGGTGGTGTCTTAGGGCTTATTTCGCTCTCAAGAGACACCATCACCATGACAACTCTTATAAAGAAAAACATATAACTGGGGTTTGCTTACAGTTCATTACTATCATGGTAGAAAGCATGGTGGCATGCATACAAACATGGTGCTGGAGAGATAGTTGGAGGTTCTATCCTGGGTAGGTGGGTGGGGCATATGCACAAATGCAAGCAGCAGGAAGTGAGAGTGACACTGGGCCTGGTTTGAGCATCTGAAACTTCAAAGCCCACCCCAGCAACATACTTCCTCCAGCAAGGCCTCCTAAACTACACCAGTTCCTATGGGGCTCTGGGGGCCATTTTCATTCAAATCATCCCAGGTACTTATCTGAGGTTTTGTTATAGCAAAGTTAACACAACCCACATCCTTTAGGCATGCCAAACTATGTTGAGGTAATAAAAGCAATAACGAGGGTCACAACTGGGATATGTGGTGAGATCCTGCTTCAAACAAAAACAAAACAAAAACAATAAAAACACATTCAGTATTCAAACAACAGACTCATTTCCCACAAGTGCAGTGTCTGCTGCAGATCAGGTGAAGGCTTTGGGTCACATCAGCATTTCCCTCAAGTAGGATCTTGCTGGTGTTAGACCCAGTGGCAGAGGGAGAACAGAGAGAAAGTGAACGTTTTTGGTGTTTTGTTTTTCGAGACAAGGTTTCTTTGTAGTTTTGGAGCCTGTCCTGGACTAGCTCTTGTAGACAGGCTGGCCTTGAACTCTGCCTGCCCCTGCCTCCCGAGTGCTAGGATTAAAGGTGTGCACCACCACCGCCTGGCGAAAAAGTGAACTTTTAGTGCTGTGGTTTTCTATCTTTCTGAAGCTGAGACCCTGTAATACAGCTCCTCATGTGGGACCCCAACAATAAAATTAACTGTAATTAAGCTACTGTTATGAATCATAATGTGTAAATATCTGTGTTTTCTGATGGTCTTTGGTGATCCCTGTGAAAGGGTTGTTTATTACCAGAGGGTCTATACCCACAGGTTGAGAACCATTAATTCAGAGGAAAATTATCGATACCTTTTTGATATTTTTCTTTTTACACACACACACACACACACACACACACACACACACGCACACACGCACACACACACACATTTCCTCTCTCTGTAGTGGAAACTTTGTGTTTTGTACCTTCTGTTCTTATCCCTGTACAGTTAGCATTTCCCATGATACTCTTCTAGAGCAGAGACCCTTAGTTTTTACCAAATGTTAGGATCATTTGAAGGAGAGTTTTTCAAATCCTCTGGTAGTATGTTTTGGTGGTGATTTTCATTTTTAAATCAATACTAATCCAGTAGGGTGGGATACTGCAGCTGAGATTTATAGAAAAATGAATTCTATATTCTTTTTGTCAAATGTAATGTTTATTGAGAGGATAATGTACCATATATTCATTCCTTCATTACTGTGGAAGGAAGAATATTGGAAGAGAGCAAACTTTTCAAGGCGAGGCATATTGCTCAGTAGTGAAGTACTGCTTTTTGGCCCTGGGTTTGATCTCTAACAGGGAGAAAGGGAAAGTTGGTTACTGTTCAACTTCTTTTCTAGAAGAGAGGTGCCAGGTATTTAATGCCAATAACCTGTTCAGAACTGCCCTAGGAATGGGCCGAGGGGTGGAAGGAATGGAATTTGATTTGTTTCTGTCCAGTCTCCAAAGAGATATACTAAGAAGGCCACAGTTTTGGTTTGAGATGCTTTGACCTAACTGAATGTGTCAACCTCCCATTCACTCCACTTCCTACTTACCTCCCAAGTGGGGACCCAGCCTAGGGCCTTGTGCGAGGCAACAGTCTACCACTGAGGTATATCTGCAACCCCTAAACTTTAATTTGCTAATACAAACATGTATACTAAAGCTAACAGGTAGTTGAGATAGTTACTCTGTTTTGTCCTTTTTTTTTAAACCAGTATTTCCTGCTGTCACAGGGTTGTAGAGCACTTCTCTCTCAAGGTTAACACCAGATGGTGACTGTCGTAGGGGTGGTATACACACACACACACACACACACACACACACACACGCTGAGGCTCATTTTCCTAGATGAGCTGAAAATTGGGCCCTGAATCCTAAATTTATACATTTTTTTTTTCAGAGAAGTCGTGGTGGATTCTTTTATTCATGTGGATTCATTGTATACCTCAGTTGAAAAATGAGAAAACAAGTCATTAACTGTTTATCTGAAGGCAAAGGAACTGTCTCTGATTTTCTCTGGGATCCACTATTTTATGATGTTAAAAAAGTCAACATAATGAATAGGAAGGAAAGAAAAATAGGAAAGTTGGTAATTTAGCAAAAGGGAATGGGTTGCTGGTGGCGATCACTTTTATAATACAACACTTAGCAGTGTCAACCTGGAGCCCTTTCCTTAAGCATCTGTAGTTCACCTAGACATGCTGCTATGTGATAAGCGGAGTGCGAAGCACAGGAGTTAAGCATTCATTGAGCATTGCTGCGCAGTTGTGCTGTTGAAGCCATCACATGACAGAAGCAATGATTTTGCTTGTTTTCAATTCTCTGGCCCATGTCTCTATGTTGAGAGCATTGAATTTGTGGACTCTCTGGGGGGAATTTCTATGTGTGTGTGAACTTGGATTTTAGTATGATTTTGAATTGCACGGGTGCAGTGACCACAGGGTCAGACTGTTGAGGGTTGTTTTGACACATTGAGATTGATATTACATGAATTCATGTACTGAGAAGTCAGGTGTGAGGAGGAAGGGAGGGGAGGAGAAAAGAGAAGAAGGAAGGGAGAGGAATTTACAGGATATTTTTGAGACACTATATTTTTTATGCAAATCCGGGGAGGTTGGAGTTAGCAAGATAGATTTTTATTTTTATCTACATTTTCTGATTCAAATATAAGGTTTTTGAGAAATTGGAAGAAAGTATTAAAGCTTTTGACAGCACAGGGTATTTTGGTTTTACTTAAAAATTTGCACATAGCATCTGTGATACTATTTGAGAATATATAACACAGACTTGGTATTTCTTGTGGCTTTTGTGCAAGAGTATTTTGCTGTGCTTAGTGATTTACAGACTACTCATTTTGGTGCATAAGTAGTGTGTGCTTTGCACAATAACAAAGCTTTGAGGATGGCCTTTTCACATGGACTGAAATCCTTCTCAGGAAGATAGAGCTGGCACTCTTGTTGTTTTCTATTAACTGCTGCCGAGCTTCATTGTATCTAGGCAAAACATTTATTTCTCTGAAGTTGAACTGTGTTCATGCTTGAGCGTTCAGAAAGCAGAAATGTGTTAAGCTCTTGATGATGAAACCTGTTGGATCGCTAGTGGAAGCAGCTGGAGCCTTTGGCTTGTTAATTCGTGATGATTCAAGTCTTGCAGATTGTAAAGGAGCTGGTGACACCATCAAGGCAAAAGGCAGCCACAGCAAAAGAAGGTAGGAGCATCGCAGAGTGAACCACCGGAGCTCTTTAAGTATTTAAGTATTGATCTAAAGAACCGCTGTGAATATTCTGTTCTCATGTGTGCTTTTACCTTTCTGCATTATTACAGTGTCTGAAAAGGACCAGGTATTATGGCATGATTGTTAACATGTTCATTATTCCTGTTATAAGCCCCAAATTAGAAGTATATTATTTTATTAAAGGCGCAGAGACCAAAAGGGAGTTATTACACTCTGCTGTGACAGTGTTTCCATACTGCATTAGGGATTTTGGTGGTAGGCAAATAATTGCTATAATCCTCTTATTCTTAAAATATAATCACTGCAGAATTAGAAGGGAGCAAGCTAGAAGTCTGCTTATAATAGGGCAAAACAGGTGGTTCTTACTTCTGTGAATAACTGATGAAATAATAGTAATAAATAAGACTTGACCAGTGCTTGGTGAGTTTGTCTTTCTTAGTGAACAGTCACTTTCTTCTGTTTAAAATTGTATGCTTCACTGGCATTGTTTATATTAAAGCTAGTCATGCACTGGAGCATGTGCCAGAGGCATTTTGGAATACAGTAAGCATACTTTTAAATTGTGTATCTGACTTACCTGTCTTAAATGAGTGACATGCTTAGAAGATGTACATGTATGTATATTTTTGGGTTTTGAATGTTTAAAGTAGTAAACCTCTAACTAGGGATGGATTTTCAGAATCTACAGACTGTCGGCTAGGATGATGACCAGTGCTTTCACTCATTTAGTCTCTTCGTAAAATGTGGCAACTAATAAATACATGTGAGCCTGCGGTGCTTCATGTGTTTGTGTTCTGTATCAGAGCATTCTATTTTTATAGACTTGGGTAATGTCGGTATACCTCAGATGATGCCACATGCAGATTTTAAAAATATTTGTTTTAGCATGATGTGATAAGCATTTGGGAATGAAACTTAAATGAGATTCCAAATATCCTGAGTAATCGGATTTGAATCAATGATGTAAAGTGATACTGTGATAGGCAGCTCAGTCATATACAGAACGGTAGAACTGGAAAAAAAACATGGAAATTGTCTTTTTACTTATTTTATGGTAGAACAGGATATCTAAATGATCAAACGAAATTGCATCTCAGAAAGCAGAAGAACAGTCATGGTTTGCCTTTCGAATGTAATGGTGTTATTTATTTAGGGAACTTTGTAATTATTTGCTTCCTATTTTCTGCTTTTTTTTTCTTCTCCCATTCTGAAGTATACTACATTCCCCTCTAAATGGTAGGATTTTAATAATTAAGCCCTAAAAAATTCTTACTACATTTGCTATTTCAGGAGAATATAATTAATGTACTCTCAATCTGTTTGAAAATGTCAAATTCATAATTTGACCTTTACAGTCAGAACTTTTTATTGGAATGTTTCTCCTTGATTTTATGTTTATAATTACAGTTACTTGGATGTACCTGTGGCAGAGGATAATACTGGTTTTCTTTTTTCTTTTTATAATTTTTTAAAAATATTTATTTTATTATTTTTATGTATATAAGTGTTTTGCCTGCATGTATCTGTAGATGGAAATTTCTGTCCAGCCCAGTCCTGCAGCCATTCAGTCTCAAATAAGTACACAGAGAATTGATGATATTAATTATAAAACTCTTCATCCTATTGCTAAGGCTTACTACTAACTCTTAGAACTTAAATTAACCCCTTATTCTTATCTATGTTTAGCCATGTGGCTTGGTTCCTTTTCTCAGTAAGGTAGTCTCATCTTGCTTCCTCTGCATCTGACTGTGTCCTCTTTCCAGAGTTCTTCTAGTCTGATTGCTCTGCTTATACTTCCTGCTTGGCTACTGACCAATCAGTGTTTTTTTTTTTTTTAAAACCAATAAAAGTATCTTTACAGTGTACAGGAGCATTATCCCACAGCATTTATCTCTGTGTACCACATGTGTACCTGGTGCCTGAGAAGGTGGTGAGGTTCCATGTGTATGCTGGAAATCAAATCCAGGTCCTTTGCAAGAACAAGTGGTTTTAACCAGTGAGCTAACTCTCCATCCCTAATATTGTTTTCCTTGTCTTTGAAAGTATGTCTGTGTTTCTCTTAAGTGCCAGGAAATATTATATGAATATAGAATGTAGTTGGACGCTGCTTGTTTGTCCTGGCCGCCCAGAACTGAAATAATCACATAGAAACTGTATTAATTAAATCACTGCTTGGCCAATTAGGTCTAGCTTTTTATCGGCTAACTCTTACATATTAGTTTAACCCATCTCCGTTAATTTGTATATCACCACAAGGTCATAGCCTACCAGCAAAGTTTCAGCACGTCTATCTCCAGAGGCTCCATGGCATCTTCCTGAATCCACCCTTCTTTCTCCTAGCATTCAGTTTTGTCTTCCCCACCTACATAAGTTCTGCCCTATCAACAGGCCAAAGCAGTTTCTTTATTCATTAACCAAAACAGAAGGACCTTCCATAGCAATAGAACACTGCCAAAAGATGTGGCATATTAAGGTGATAGTGGGCCATTTGCTCTCAGATTTTAAGTTTGGTTCAGGTAGATTTTTTTTCTAACTGGGAAAATAAAAGCAGTTTATATGAGGAGACTTTTCTTCTGAGAAGCCCTTTCTGTTAGTTGTATCATTAACATGTATTACTTTTGATACTTTGCAAAGTACTGTTGTATTTTTCTCTTTTTAAAGGAAATGGTTATTTTTTAAAGACTTATTTTGATTATTTTTTTAAAGTATGTGAGCGCACGTGTGTGTATGTATGTATGTGTTTATATTTGGCTGTAGATGGGTTTGCACACATGAATGAATGTAGATGCCTGTGGAGGCAAGAAAAGGGCATCGGATCTCCTAGAACTGGAGTTAAAAGGCCCTTGTGAGTTGCTGAACATGGGTGCTGGGATTTGAATTAGGGTCTTCTATAAGAGCAGTGTGTACTCTTAACCATTTAGCCAGCTCTCTAGCCAACCACTTTTTAAATAATGGTACTCCCCTTAATATAATCAGCTTTATGTAGAGCAATGATTCTCAACCTTCCCTAGTGCTGTGACCTTTTAATACCTCATGTTGGGGTGACCTCACAACTGTAAAATTACTTCATTTCTACTCCACAACTGTAATTTTGCTACTGTTATGAATCATGATATAAATATCTGATATGAGACCCTTGTGAAAGGGTTGTGGGAACCCCAAAGGGGTTGCAACTCACAGGTTGAGAACCAATGGTGTAGCTAACTATAAAACACTGGCAATAGGAGTTTAAAGCACAGTGGAGAGATGCACACACATACAAGTGCAGTACACACACAATTAAAAATAATGGAATAAGTTTTTTTTTGGTGGAATGTGGGAATTTATTGAGGTTACTTCTATAGACATAGTCAATGTGTTATGAATAGGGACATAGGTGAGCCAGGCTGCTGCACCTTCATAGAGCCCAGCATGGAGGGCTCCTTGCAGCTGCATCTCTAAAAGAATCCTTTCCCAAGGCAACATTTTACTGTTTTTATAACTTCAAGGACTGATTGTAGGGATCTTGGAGTCTTTTCCATATATTCTTGCAGCTAGAATAAGTATTTTAAAAAGTTTAAAATGACGCTTCTTTTAATAAATATAGGTGATAAAGAGAAAATGTAGCATTTTAAGTACTGTGTTTACATAAACAGTAAATAAGATAGAAAAGGGGGTTTGAAGATATTGTACTAGAATATCAAAGTGAGGATAAAATAATTATATAAATGATTTATGAGGTTTTTGGAGTTAGTTTTCTTTGATATAGGTTGTAAACAGACTTACAGGATCTGAGGGAAGTCGTAATACCTTGGGCAAGGAGGAGAGTTTTGCAGCTCAGTGACTGGTGCTGACAGTTGATCAGATGGTCTTGTCTGAGAGGTCTTTCTAGTCAGAGTAACCTAATGGACAGTGTGCACAGCCTTCAGGGGCAGAGGTACAACAGTATAGCTTTGTGAAGTGGAAATGGAAGGGATAAACGATGCTTTGTTCATCAGCAAATAAACATCACAGTTCCCTCTGAGGTTGCCTTACCCTGAGTCTGTGTGTCTAGGGCCGTGCTCAGCAAAGCTAGTAGAGGACTTGCTCTTAAGCAGACCAAGTAGTCAAACCCCACAATCTGTTCAGTGTGTGTTAAACTTAAAGGTGACTGACCACTGGGACTGTGGCTGTCCAGGTAGCTGCCTTCTCTTTAAAAAGCTCATGTTTGTTTGGTTAATCATCTTTGAGAATAGTGTATCTTTCTCTAGCTTGTCAAACAGAGGCATGCTAAACATGATTAATTTATGTAAGTTTTATAAGTAAGCAAGGTAGCAGCAGTTCTTCCATATTCTCTTCTTCATTTCCTGCCTCGAGTTCCTGTGCTGAGTTCTACTTTGGTTTCTTTTAATTATGGACCTCTAAGCCAAATAAACCCTTTCCCCCAAGTAGCATTTGGTTAGTGTTTTATCACAGCAACAGAAAGCAAATTAGGACACAGGCTAAATATCTCTGCAAACATCAGTTCTTTGTGATAAAAATTTTTGTTGATATAAAACCCCCACAGCTTTTACCTTAAAGGGAATAAGAGGTAGTTTATTCTGTGAACCATGGGGAGCACAGATTTACCACACATTCCATGCTCTAATGTGGAAGCAGTTGCATGAAGTTTATAGTTTTACAGAACAAAGAAAGCCATAGGTCAAGGCAAGTTAAAAATACTTGGTGGGTATATCAAAGAAATGGGAGAAGCTTTTCTGTAAGTCTCATGTTCTCTGATGATGTTCTTAGCTTGTGTAAGCCAGTTTCTGCTAGGGATTTCTGGGAATGTTTGCCTTATGAGATGTGTTGTACTGCTTTTTCTATCCTTCTTTTACTCGGAATGTGAATGCAATTCCTCCAGTAGCAGCAGCCATAATGTAACCACAAGGACAAAAGCAGTACAGTACAAGGGAAATACAGAAGTCCAGACTTCTGTGGCACCAGTGATGTTAAGACACATGTATCAACCCTGATATTTATTGTCAAATAATCCTAAGTGACCTGCTATCCAATGTGATAAAGATAAGACAAAGAAGTAAAAAAAAATATGTCATTTAAATATATAAATTCTTTAAATGTACGGCTTTGTTTTGTGTTGATGCTAACATTTTTACGAAGCGGAAATACAAATAGGACCACTGCAATGCAGTGGTGGGTATATTGGTGACCTGTGATGTTTTGCTGTCATATGACTTCATGCAAGTCCCTGAATGTTTTCCAAAACTTCATACAGCTTTTAAACATTGTACTCTACATTTTTTTTGTTGTTGTTGATTTTGTTTACCTTTTGGGCAACACTAACAATTCCTAACTCTTTTGACTTTAATTTTTTTTGCATACACACAGATGCATATACAGTAAAATAAATATTTCTTAGTCTTAGAAAGTTAGGTAGGTATCTATAAATAGGAATCATTTTGGGGGATTTTCATACTTTACTGCTGAGTTGATACACAGTTATGTGAGAGACTGATAAACAGGAAAGGCAGTTTAAGGACACAAACTCCAAACATACAGGGGCTCACTCAGTCCTGGATTTGTTCACCTGTTCGCTGTATGCATCAGATTCTAAACAGTGGGGTTGTGACACTGGTGATTACTTCACAAGAATGTTGTGAGCACTGAATGGCATGTGATGCATGGGCTTGAGACCTAGTAAAGATGACATGTGAACTGCTGTTAGCGTTCTGTTGAGCTTGTTACTATTGCTTCACTGTTGTGTATGCTGTATACAAGGAAATACAGAAATCTGGACTTCTGTGACACCAGTGACATTAAGACGCATATAATCTTCAATCTCTTAGGTGACTGATTGGTGTTTATGTCCTGGACAATATTTATAGCCTTGTGGTCAGCTGTTAGATGCAGTACAGCCATCTTTATGAATTTCTGTGACATCACCTGTGGTGACTTGAATAGGAATGGTCCCCATAGAGTTATATTTGAATGCTTAGGGAGTAGTGTTAAGTGTGGCCTTATTGGAGTAGGTGTGGTCTTGTTGGAGGAGGTGTATCACTGGGGGTGTGTTTTGGAGTTTTAAATGCCTAAGCCAGGTTCAGTGGACCATCCTTCCTGCTGCTTCTGGATCCCGATGTAGAACTCTCAGCTACCTCTCCAGCACCATGTCTATTCATGTGCTGCCATGCTTCCTGCCCTGACAGTAATGGACTAAACCTGTAAATCAGTTCCAATTAAATGCTTTCCTTTATAAGAGTGACCATGATCGTGCTGTCTCTTCACAGCAATAGAACAGTGACTTAAGATAGTACCCATTTACTTGTGTTTTGAGAGTTCAAGGCAGAGTGATTTGTCTTTAGATTTAGAAATGTAACATTTAAAGTAAGAATTATTTTTAAGGCAAAGTTAATTGATATAAAGTTTTATCAAGGCTGTATTTAGGAATTATATTTAGTTTAGATCATATGAAATTTTCTTTTTCTCAAAAGAAATTCTCTCTGGGTAAATAAGCCCTTTTATTAGCTCATTGGTTCATGTGTCATTGAGTAGATGTGGTAGAGAGAGCTTTGAAGGAGGACAGCATTAAGACAGTAAGTTTTCGGTCAGTCACAGCTTGACCCTCTTAACTTATTTAAAGGTTACCTTTGAATTGATTACTTGCTTAAAATTGACATACTTCCTCTCTCTAGATGGTCAGTAGCAGCTGTGCTGGGTAGTGATGAGAATTCTGCATGTGGCGGCTACTTGCCATATGTGGTTATTGGAATAATTAAAATTAAATAAGACAGAACTGTGTCAATCCCTCAGTTATATTTGCACAGGGTAAGTGTTCAGTAGCCACAGTGCAGTCAGATGGCAGTGCATAGATCTGCCTGTCTGGGTTTGCCTTTTGAGTTTAATATTCACTAGATCACATGCCCTTGAGCAGGTTACCTGGTTCTTGGTAAGCCTTAATTTCTTCATAGCATAAAAGGGGACAGATGGCCTTTTGTTTGTTTGTTTATATTTGTGAGACAGGGGTTTCTCTGTGTAGCCCAGGCTGCCCTAGAACTTACTTTGTAGATGAGGCTGGCCTTGAAACAGAGAGATCTGCCTGACTTTGCCTCTGATTGCTGGAATTAAAGTTGTGTGCCGCTCCTGTTGCCACTGCTTGCAGGACAGAGATTCTTATAAAGTTGTTAATTGTGGAGAAAGTGAGTCAGTATTTGTAAAGCAGCACCTGGCAAGCAGGAAAAATGTTTGCTAAATGAACAAATGTTTGTTAAATAGATTTATTATACATTTTTATACATTATTATATAGTTATACCTGTTGAATATATAATACGTTTAGTGTACATTATTATACATTTATATTTTATGATTTTACATTTTATACATTATACATTTATACATGTTAAATAGATTTATTATACATTTATTATACATTATTATACATTTAGATTTATTATATTTTATGATTTATTGTTTGGTAATCTTTTTGTTCTTCCTCTATTTTCTGTTGGCTTTTAATGAAAAGCAAAGAATGATGTAGGAGGGTCATCTGTCTATGTGTTACTTTCATTGGTTAATAAAGAAACTGCCTTGGCCCCTTTTGATAGGCC
>LOEQ01000340.1:268266-292301 GCA_001685075.1 Bramus lutescens | reverse complement strand
CTCTCTCTCTCTCTCTCTCTCTGTCTCTCTGTCTCTCTGTCTCTCTGTCTCTCTGTCTCTGTCTCCTCTTTCCCCCTTTGAGACAGGGTTTCTCTTTGTAACAATCCTGGCTGTCCTGGAACTCATTTTGTGGATCAGGCTGGCCTCGAACTTACAGAGATCCACCTGCCTCTACCTCCAAAGTGCTGGGATTAAAGGCGTGAGTCACCACCACCTGTTAGTTTTTATTTCTCTTTATAGTTAATTTTTACATGACTTTTAAAAAAAGGATTTTTTAAATTGTTTTTAATTGTGTGTGTCTGTGTGAGCGTGTATACTTAAGTGTAGGTAGCCAAGGAGGTTTGAGGTGTCAGATCCCTGCAGAGATGGAGTTACAGGTGATTTTGAGCTGGCCAATGTAATGTGGTTGCTGGGAACTGAACTTGGGTCCCGTGAAAGAGCAGCAAAGGCTAAGCTATCTTTCTAGCCCGTCTTCTGACTTATTTAGGCAAGCATTTATTTTCTATATCTTACTTTGATGTATGTTCCCCATCTCTAATTTTCTGTGTCTAGTCTTTAACTTGGAATAAAAGCAACCATCAACTTGCTCTTAAGTGTTTGTAAAAGTCATTCTGAATGAAAATGGATAAATTAGCTTTGAGTGAAGGTTTTGAGAGACTTGTTTTTGGATAATGACCGTTTTTTGAAACCCAACTTTTACTTTTTAGAAATCTTTCCCCCTTTCTTCGTTAGCCTCTGGGTCTCTGCTTCTTTGTTATTTGAGAAAGCTTGGTAAGTGAAGTGTTGCTTAACTTAAGAAATGGAAGTTGCTATTATTGAGTTTAAAGATGTCCTTAGACTATATACTCTTTTAAGGTGTTTTTGAAATTTGAATTTTGTTTTGTTTGTCTTGCTGTATAGACCAGGTTGATTATGACTTCAAAAAAGATCTGTCTATTTCTGCCTCCCAGGTAGTGAGCTTAAAAGCAGGCACCCATGTCCAGCCTGAGATTCTAATTCTTTTGCCTTAGAGTGTGAAGTAGACATTGTTATTGGATCAGTATTGTCTTTAACTTAAATATGCCGAAGCATTAATATTTTTAATCTATAATTTTCAGAAACTCCTCTAACTCAGTTTGTGTGTTATAGTGTGTATATTGTAAACAGAGTATATTTATATTGGTGTATGTATGCACACCCACACAGTCTGGTTTTAGACAGAATATGTTTACTACTTGAACTCTTAATTTAGGAATTTTAACAGTCTTAATGGCTATTGTTGCTTTTCTATGATTTTTTCCCTAAAGTGTTTTTTAAAAAATTAAATTGTGTTAGCATTTGAACTAAGTATGTCATCTAGATAATTATAAAACATCTCCTAATATTTGGCAAAATAAGTTATGCTTAAATGTAGTCATTTGGATTTGAACATTGACCAAAACTCTAGGAAAGCAGTACTCATGTTTGCCCTTCTTTTGTATCAGAAGAGAGTTAATCTGTTTGAGATTTTAAAATATAGCTTAAGTATGATACTTGCAATTTGACTAGGATTAAATGGCAAGGTTTGTTTATAGCAACTCAGCTGAAATAAATCAGTGTGGTGGTCCATAGGAGAAGGAATTGGAGGGAGGGGCACATTTGAATTGCACAGGTGGAAAGGTGCAGTGACCACAGGGTCAGAGACATTGAGATTAATATTACAGGTGTCCAGGTACAGATACCAGAAGACTACAAGGAATGAGCTTAGTTTCAGGGTGTGCCCTTCAGCTCTGCTTATCTGCAAGTGTCCTTTCCTTAAATTTGGAGGGATGTTCTTAAAAATAGTTGAAATGTTAAGTTGGTAGTAATTTATTTCGGTATTTTAAGGTTGTTATTTCACTTGTCTTTTTTTCATAGTGTTTGTTAAGAATTTTATTCCCACTTATTGAAAACTTCTCTGTCCCTTTCTCTGCTTTATAAGATTTCTTCTTTGCCCTTTAATTTTTGTAAGTGTTTCTCCTAAGTGCCTGGAGTTGTTAGTATTAATGGTAATTGATACTGTTTTGTCCTTTTAAGTTTTTTATTACTTCTTCAAAAACTGCATCTCCACTGTCTTCCATTTCTGGGACTCTGATAATAAATATGCTATACTATTTCCTTGAGTTTTAAATGTTGCCCATGATCTCATATCCCTTTCCTTTTCTCTTTTTCTTACAACCTATATGTTTTCAGATTTGTCTAAAAAGTTGATCTTTTCAATTGTCAAATTGAGTTTTTAATTTTAGTGATTGCATTGAATCTGATCCTTGAAAAAAAAACTTACATGGTGTTGGTCCCATCCCCCCACTTTCTCTCTTCCTTTTTTTTTTCATTCCCTTCCTCCTTCCTTGATTGACAGACATCATGGATTTGTGCTATTCTGTGAACTATCTAGTACTAATTACTAGAGTTGGTTAATGAGTGGATGGAGTTGTAGTCCCTTGACATTGGTTTTCTGAGTGAGTAATCTGTTATTTCTGGTATTCTTGTCCAAATCACATTTTCTTTATTTTTTACAAGGAAACATAGAAATTCAAGTTAGTTGAAGAAATGTTCTAAAGACTTGGATTTAAGTATTGGTTATTATTGGCAAGCCATGTATGACTTGGCAATTATTGTGCCTTTATTTTGAATTCAACAAATGTTTGAATTCCATGGCCAATATATGGTTGTGGGCTTATATAATAGTGAGACAAATTAAAAATTCAAGGAGATTGAAAAGAATACAAAGATTTTAGTGAGAAATTTTGTGTATAATGTGAAGGGGAAATTGTTAAATTGACACCAAGCTTTTGAGTTTAAAGCCTGGGACGCTAATGCTATAGGTGGAATAAGTAAATGAGGAGGAGTGTTTGGCATTTATGAATTTTCTGCATGATGTAAATTATATTACCACAATATAAAAGAGTTTGCTCAATCTTATTCTCATCCAAAAAAGTATTGGTTAACTTTACCAAGCCTGTGTTTGCAGCCAATTATATAGGATGTAAAATTTCCTAGCACCCATTTCCACAGGCAGCACTGTAAGATTAGTCTTTAAACCGTGTAGTTACACACATTGCAAAACCACGGCTATGCTAAGAACAGTACTCAGCAGCATTATTTCCTTATTTTGAAGAGGATTAAGATTGACATCACAGGATTTATGGTAGTGTCCCTTTACAATTTTGAGTTCTATACTTAAGGGTGACTCATTCTGACTCACTGTTTAAATTCACTGTCATTCAAAAACTCTTTCATTCTGTTTTTTTTTTCTTTTAGGTTTTATTTCTCCCCAGTGAATATAATCATTGTAGAAAGTCTCACATTACTGAACATAGTCTTGTTTTTTTTTAAATTGGTGCATATATGCAATTATGTAAGTACATTAAAAGCTTTTACACAGTGTCTTGTTTTGCTCTTTGGTCGTGGCAGGAAGTGTAGTCTAGTGAGAACTAGTAGTGTGTGAGAATAGTGAGACAAGAGACCCCTGTTAATTGAATGAACATGCAAGAACAGCATTACTTAGTGGAAATGTACATCCCTTACATAAGGAATGTGCTAAATTTATTTGTAGCTAATTAGTGTCTATTCTAGGAAGTACAGTCAGGCTGAATATCTCAGTTTAGTAAAATAATCAAGAGTGACACAGCCATTTCAAAAAACATTTGATCAAATAAAATTTCAGGAAAAAATGTGAACCCTTCTCAGACTATGTTGGGATCTCAGTTAAGATCCTGGGTACGTAAGCCTAACATAGTCTGCTGTAGAGATCAGTGACTTTGTTAGGCTACTGATTGACACTTAACATGTAGTTAATTGGCTAGGACTTGGCATCAGAGGGGCCAGAATCTGACCCCTTAGGAGCCATGCGTTGCTGCACCATTAACCTCCCGCGCCATTGTTTGCATGCTTGCTGTAGTACCTATGTCACCATGGTGTGGTTAGCCATTCTGTCATTTTACTGAGTAGCAATTAAGTGTCAGGGTCCTGTTCCAGGCACCGGTTAGACTAGCAAATAAAATGCTGCATATTGAGTCGTGAGCTAGAAGAGGAGTTGAAAACAAGCCCCACACAAACAAAGAGATGATGAATTCAGAATTTTCTGTGAAGAAAGACATGGGGTATCATGCAACAGACATTTTCCCGGGGAAGTACCTGTTAGGTTGGAAATGGAAAAATGGTAGGAGTCAGCCATAGTGAATTTGACAAGGAACAGAAAGTGACTAACTCCTAGGCATGAAGGTAAAATCACCTTATCGACTATCACTTAAGTAAAATCTTGACGAAGCAACTGGCCTCCAAAGTTTGTGCCACAAAGCGTGCAGTGAAAAGCAGGTCCTGTTTGGAAGGCTGTGGGCTGCATGCCCAGCTGGCCAGTGAGCACTTTTTGTACTGCTCATATCTTTGCTTTTATAACAGTCTAGAAGTGGAAGATTAGAAGCTAAATTCTTGAAAATACGAAGTTTGAATATAATAAAGCAAAATTTAAAATAGTGATTGTCAGAGCTTTTATTTTTCCAGGTTTACTGCTGTGTAACTTATATAAAATACGATCCATCCATTTGAAGTACAGCTTGATGAATTTTGGTAATTTTATATAGTTACATAATCACTGTCACTTTCTGATACAGAATAATTCCACCAAGAAGCCTAAATATTTTTTGTTTTCTTGTGCTTTGTGCTCTGACAGCCTCAGGCACTCACTGCTGCACTTTCTGACACTGTAGTTCTGTCTTCTCTAGAATTTCATATAAATACATTGACACAGTAGGAGGTCTTTGGGTTTGGAATTGGTGTCAATCTATGTTATCAGTAGTTCTCTTCTTTTTTGGTTGAGCAGTATTCCAACGTATGAATTGACCACAATTTTCCAACCTGTTTACCGGCTGACATTTAGATTGTTCCTAGTTTTGAACTGTATGTTTACATAGTCTTTATTAAATATGTGTTTTCATTTCTTGGAATAAGTACTTGGCAATGAGAAGCTGGATAGTGTGGCAAAGTTTACCTTTAACATCTGTGATTCCTCTCTTTAATGTGGATGAATGAATCATTTTGTCTTCTCACCACTACTGTGTGAGAGTTCTAGATGCTCCTTATGTTGTCAGATCCTTTCATTCCTTTGACTTTATTTATAATAGTATCTCATTGTAGTTTGATTTGCCTCCCTCTGATGATGGGTGATGCTGTCTTTGTATAGTCCTTGGCTGTTCAGATATCTTCTTTTGTGATGTGTCTGTTCAAATACATTTTTGCCTATTAAAAAACACCTTATATTTGGAGTTGTGTTTTGAGTAGAAATAAGCCTTTTATCAGATGGCATATGTCTTACAAATGTCTTCTTCTAGTGTTTGGTTTGTCTTTTTTATTGTACTTCTAACAGAATAGGAGTTTTAATATTTTAGAGAGATTTATTCATATCTTATGTCTATGAGGGCTTTGCTTGGTGTACCTAGTGCCCTTGGAGGCCAGAAAACGGCATTGCATCCTCTGGAACTGGAGTTGCTTGTGGGTACTGGGAAACCCAGCAAATCTGGGTCCTCAGCAAGAGCAGCAAGCGCTTATAACTACAGAGCCATCTTTCTTGTTGAAGTTTTTAATTTTGATGTTACCTATTTTTGCCAATTTTCTATTATAGTTTGTGCTTATTTTAGTTAAAAGAAAAATTACATATCTCAATGCTTTGAAGGTACAAATTTGGTAATTTTTGCTCATATATGTGTATGTGTGTGTGTGATTTATTACAACTTAATTCTTGTGTACTGTGAAAAGTAACGGCTGAGTTATTTTTCCCTAATAGCGATAAACTGTTTATTTCAGAACAATGTGATTAAATGAATGTCATTTCCCTGTGAGTTTCTGTTGACACCCCTCGAGTCTATGAAATCTTACTACTTATAGCCATCTTTTTTTTTCCAGTAAGAATTTGAACCTGGCAATAGAGCTTACTTATACATGTATAAATCCATTTTGTTTTCTCGCTTTAAGTGTGTGTTAGGAGGTTATGGGGACAGTGAAAGGAACTGCTTTTCAAAGGACAGTTCCAGCTACTAAGTTATTTGTTAGTAAGAGGTAAAAATGATGGCAATGGCAACTTCTTCTATTTACAAGAAAAGTTTATGTGCCAGTAGTGGTATGTGATTGTCTTTAGGAAAGAGCATTAGAGTTATAGTAGAGTTAATTAGGGTTGGATTGTACTCATAGCCCAGAAGAATCAGAAGACAATCTATAGCCACTATTTATATAAGTGATAAGGAAAAGATAAACGAATATACACAAAATAGAATGACTTTGGGAGCTCTTTGAGTTTGCCTTCAATAGGGTGTTAGTGAAAAATGGAAGAGAAAGCTTATAACCGGTAAGAAGTGAGAAAATAAGAAGGGCTAGGGACATAGCTCAGGACTGGAGTTTAATTCCCAGAACCCACTTACAAAGCTATATGTGATGACACTCATGATCCCAGCACTAGGGAGGTAGAGAGAAGCTGATCCCTGTGGCTTGCTAGCTTTGTGAGTTTAGGACCTAACAAGAAACCTTGTTGTAAAAAAAACCAAACCAAACCAAAAAACCAAGCAAGCAACCAAACAAAAACAAAAACAAAAACAAAATCAAGGCTGCTAGGCTGCAAAATAACTCAGTATGGGTAAGATGTTGCCAAGCAGGACAACCCAGGTTTGATTCCCCAAAACTTTCGTGGTAGGAGAGAACCAATTGTCATCTGATATCTGTACACAGGCTGTGGTACATGTGAAACCTTCCCACAGACTCATATACCCACAAATAAGTGATAAATATCTCTGAAAATTTTTAAATATTTTAGGAAGTTTTATTATTCCTTTATTGAAAGAAAATATTTGTTAGGAGTTTTTTCAGGCATAATAAACATGAGCTAACTAAAATAACCATTTTTCTGTTTTTTTCATATATGTGTGTGTGTATGTGTGTGTGTGTATTTCTCATATATGTATATATCTATTGTTTGAAAGAATAGGCAGCCTAAGTAACTGTTAATGATATTTGGGGTGTTAGGGTATTTAATAAATAAATAAATATGTAAATAAATAAGTATGCATAAATAAATAAAAATATGTACCTGCTATATTCTGGGAGAACAAATGATGGTGGAGAAAATGTCATGTAAGAATCTTATAGTTAATTACTAGACCGTATTGGCTAGAGTGTCTTAGGGTTTTAGATTATTGAACCATTTTTTGGTGACTAGGATGAGAATTTAGTTATAATTGGATTTATAAAGGGAGTGGAGAAAATACAGTTGATAATGATAAAGTATGGCTATGAAATTTAGATTTACAGGCTAGAATTATGGGCCATGATGAAAAAACATTAAAAATATCATATCAAGTTCTGTACTGAGATAGAGAAAATTGCTAAGAGGACTGAGAGATTTTAATTAAGTCAATGCTAATATATATATAATCACCTTGCCAGCCCAGCACTGGAGGGCAAGGCGATGCTTGTAGACTCAGGAAAGTCTCGGTGCTGAGCGTGCTTGACCCTCTTCTTGGGTATCACACTGAATTTGGAGATCAAGTTTTAAAGAGGACCTTACTAAATATCATGTATTGAGCAGTTTGAGAATATCTCAGTGGTTTGTATTTATAGGGTTGTCATGTGAAAAAATCCTCATTTTGTTTGGGGAAAAAAAGGAAGACATTTCTAATAATAGCAAGAACATTTCAAGCTGGGATGAGCTGACCTGTGAGCTTGTGAGATTTTCGTCTCTGGAAGCATTGGAGGAGAAGCTGAGTGACCTAGGGAGAGATCTTTCAGCACATTAGTCATGTGAGGTTGATCTTAAATTCCAGTCCTTTAAACTTAAATAAATAAATAAATAAAAATTAAAAAGTTTTTTTTTCCTTACATAACTCCATAGTCAATTTTATCGTTCAATCATGACTTTGGTAATAAGTACCTTATATTTACATAGCACTTAAAAATTTTCAGATGCTTCCATGAGTCTGACTCAATATGAGCTTCTCAAGAATTTTATGAGCTGGGCAAGATTATTATTTTTATAATTAATAGGCAGCTGTAGCTTATGGAGTGTGGATTCTGGATTCCAACTGTCTGTGTTTAGCTCCTGCTCTGCCACCTGCTGTGGGAGACACACGGACACTTGAGAGTGTGTCCTTTTCCTCTTGTGCAACTTAATAATTGTGACTACAGTAGAGTGAGCATTGTGGAGCTAACACATGATAGAATGCGTGAACATCTGTTTAGAGTATTAGAACTGCTTTAAGTAGCACCTGACACAGTCAAACAGTAAATGTTCCTTTGTCTGACATCTTTTCTTTCACAGTTGAAGAGACTCAAGCTCAGGCAAGCTGTGACTTGCCCAGGCTAACATCAGTGAGCTGCCGAGAAATCATTTAGAGTGTTGTTGAAATGGACAAAAGCAAATTAAAAACGAAGTAGCATTTTTGGTAGATGGATTAGTCGTTTTGACAGAATTGGTTTTGTAAATCAAACAGACTGTTGTAAAACTCGAATTTAGACTTTAGGAGAGCTGAAGTTTGCAAGTGTTTACTGATATCCATGCGTTCCACAGGAAAGCCCTTTCTACAACATGGTTGCAATAGAAGATAACCACATTTTCCAAAAGGTTATAGCGCTTGATAGTTTCACAAGGAAGTAACTTCAGTTTCTGTTGGCATTCCTATGTACTTGCAGTATGAGAACAGCCTGAGCTTCTCGTTTCTGGAGCAAATGGGCCAGACTTCAGGCGTGGTCTATAAGAAAAGTCACATGACTCTCTTTATGATATTGAAGTAAGAGTGTTCACATTGAAATTTTAGATAAAATTTTTCCAACTTTAGATAAACTCCTCTTCAGATTAAGTTACCAACTGCTAAATAGTTCTCTCAAGTAAGAAACAGTTGGTGTTGTGTAGTAACCTGGTCTTGTTGTTGTAGTAATCTTGTCTCCCATAGATTGTATTGTGTGTTTTGTGAGAGTCCCCGTTGCCTTTCATTGCTGATTTTGTGGTAAGTACATTTCTTACTTGAAGGGCATATTCATTGGTTGCAAGCATCTTGAGGACAGACATCTTGCCTTCCACATGGGGGTTTGTGACATTATCAACTATGGATCATTATTTTATAAACTGAAGTACCCCACTAGGCTGACTATTAAAATAGTCATGTAGAGGCTACCGAGATGGCTCAAGTGATAAAACGCTTGATGTGTAACCATGATGACTTGAGTTCAGATCCCCAGGGAACAGACACCAGGACACTAATTTGACAGCCAGTCTAGTCAAATTGGTGAGCTCTAGGTTCACTAGAGATCTTGTCTTAAAAAAATAGACAAGTTACAAAGGAAGATAACAGGTGTTGATTGCTGGCTTCCACAAACATGCGCACACATCTTGCGTGCACACGTACTTATGCATGCACACACTTAATACACAGATTTATACAAAAAGTTAAAGTAATGTACTATTAACAAGGGTGGTAATATTTGTATGCTACCAAGTTTATGAAAGCTTTTTGTATGTATTAACCCCTTGCTAACCTTGAAAGTTTTGTTGTTGAAAAGCAGTTTTTTGTTTTTGTTTTTTGTTTTTTTTTTTTGCAAAATTATGGTTAGTTGGCAAGATCAGTACCCTGTGCAAAGCAGTTTAAAGGAAAAATCTTCCTAAAAGACATCTATTTCAAAACAACTCAGGTGCGTTGCAGGTGGGTAAATTGACTAGAGCATTACAGTGTGATGTTTCTTGGCTTGTACTTAAGCTTAAAATTTTGGAACCAGACTTTGAAAGCATAATGTTTGGTCCTATCAGCATTTGTGTGACCTTTAGATCTTTTTGTTTCATACATCACTGAGGTGATAGAGTTTATTTCTCTGGGCCTTCTCTTGTGTTCACATATTGAGAAGATGTGACAAAGACGATCTCTTTCCCCTCTGTTCACCACATGCACACTCCTTCTCAAAGATCTGGTGGAATTCTTCTGATCACAGGAGAAAAGCAGTAGCTGTGGCCTTGGTCATTGTGTCTATCTCTTCATTTGTATCATTGCTTCTTTTAGAGCAGCAAAGAAAGTGAGCACATGGAAGGAGGCTTGTGTGTCAGAAAACAGAGCTACCCTGTGCCCCAGTCTCCCCAACACAGTCTGGTTCCTTGTGTGGATATGCTGTGTTAAATCTCCAGCTTTTTTCCCAAGAAGTTTTCTTCCAATAAAACATGTTTTGTGTCTCGACTAGGTGGTAAATACACATGATAAGCAATGAGAAGTACACTGAAGGTGACTGAGTGAAACATCAGTGTTCCTCTCTCTGTTCATACCCAGTATCAGTTCTGTGGACACCCACTGGGTTACTGTGTGTCTTTGTGCAGATTTGTAACGCCTGGCATTTCTGGCCATTTTTCAGAACCTGGGTTGTTCCCTTCAACTACATGCTTAAAATATGTCTTGGAGATGAATCCAAATAAGTACATGTAATTTTGTTTTAGTTTTCTTTTAAAGACAAAGGCTCATCTGTAGTCCAAGCTGGCTTTGAACTCATAGTAATCTGCCTGCCTCTACTTTCTGAGTGCTAGCATTAAAGGCATGTACCTAGCTGGTACATGTAATTTTGCTTCAAGATTTAAAAATATTTTTATTCAGGGCTAGAGAGATGATAGCTCAGCAGTTAAGAGCATTGACTGCTCTTCCAGAGGTCCTGAGTTCAATTCCCAGCAACCACATGGTGACTCCCAACCATTTGTAATGAGATCTGGTGCCCTCTTCTGGTCTGTAGGCATACATGCAGACAGAACACTGTATACATAATAAATAAATAAATAAATCTTAAAAAAAATCTTTTTATTCTATCCATCTGTCCATTCATCTGTCCATTGTCCATCCATGTATTATGTGTGTATTCAAGCATGTGTCCTGGACAACTTGTGTAATTCTACCATGTAGTCCCAGGGATCAAACTTAGATCAACAGGCTTGATAGTAGGCAATGTTAGTCATTGAGCTATTTTACCAGCCCCTGCTTCATAGTTTTTAATGGCTGGATTGATAGTTATTTAAGTTATTTCTATGTTTTCTTGATGCATCATCAAGTTGGTTATATTTATTAAAAATAATTTAGATGACTTATAAATGGCAGTTACTTTGGGCAGTTTCCTCAATGAGTTAAAGATACAATCCTTGAATCCCCACCTTCTCTTTGTTTATGGCACTGTTGACTAAACATAGGGCTTCTTGCAGGATAGAAAAGTGCTGTACCATGGAGGTACATACATCCTCAGTCTTTTAACTTTTGGTTTTGCAATAGGACCTCACTAAGTTGTTCAGACAGGTCTTGAACTTGTGATCTTCCTGCCTTAGCCCCCAAACATCTTTAAAATTGTGTTTCTATGTTATGCAAGGATGAGTGACAGATTATGTAGACACACTATGAAATCTGACTTTTTCATGAGTTCTGGGGATCCAAACTCAGATCTTCAGGCTTGTGTATTGTGTAGCAAATGATTTTCCACTGAGTTACCTTTCCAGCTTGAGTACTTTTTTTATTTATTTATCTTTTGCGATAGGGTATAAGTCTGTTCCTCAGACTGGCTTCCAACTCTCAGCACCTTTCCTAACTTAACTTTCCAAGTGTTTGGGTTATAGGTCTTGGTGCCAGTCAGGCTGTCTATTACTGTGATAAAATCCATGACCAAAAGCAACTCGAGGGTTCATATCAGCTCACAGCCTGTAGTCCATCATCTAGAAGGTCAGGGCAGGAGCTATAAGCAGTAACTGATGCAGAGGCCTTGAAGGAATGCTGTTTATTGCCTTGCTTCTCATTCTTGCTCAGCCTACATTCTTATAGCACTAAGGACCATCAGCCCAAATTTGGCATAACCCATAGTAATCTGGGCCTTCTCATCATTCGTCAATCCAGAAAATGTCCCACAGTCTTGTCCACAGACCAGTCTGGTAGAGGAATTTCTCCATTTATGTTTCCTATTCCCAGTTGATTCTAGCTGTGTCTTCTAGACATAAAACTAGCCAGCACAGATTGATATTATACCTTGTCTTGTCTGTGTGTGTACTTGTTTGTGCACGTGGATGTGCATGCTTATGTACAGGTATGTGTAGAAGCCAAAAGTCAATTTCAGATACCTTACTTTATTGCTGTCCACCTTATTTTTTGGAGATAGAGCCTTTTGTGAGCCTAGAGCCCATTGGGATAGAGCAGTAGCTAGCGGGCCCCAGGACCCTCCTATATTCCCCTTCCTAGCACTTTGCTGTTACCATCATTAAGGGACAGAATTTGCAGTCTCAGTTCCCTCAGGAGATGGTGATCTTTTGGAGGAACTGTTTTTAATTCATATTTGTATTGTGGTAGTTAGATGAAGAGCAATAAATGGTGCTCATAATTTTTGAACCAATAAATAATATATTGGAAACTTTAATCCCTCTCATTTCCCAAGATAGGCTCATATTCTGCACGTTTCATTTGCTTTTCACTCACTTCGTGACTGGCTCCTAGTTGTTGTCAGTTGAGGTTCTAGGTATCCATAGGGATAAGGCAGAATTCTGATTAGTGTAGCTGACTTTTTTTAAAAGTTATTTTCTAGCTATCTGGCTAAAGTCTCCTGTCATGCCCAACATTTACACGTATAGCAAGCCACACACTTTCCTCCTGAGCCTTCTCTACAGCCCTGTATTTCTAAATTCTTTGTAATTCTAGAAACATACTTTGTAATGTCTGTTAGAAATTCAGGAAAGTAAAGTTCCATAGAAATTAGAACGCACACATTTGCTTTTCTCAGAAGTATTGTTAGTTCACATTAGCATTTTTGTTTATTTTGTTACAGTCTGTACTATTTATGTTGTCATTTTGTTTCATCTTTTACAGTGTGTTGGTGATTTATTGTCAGGTGCTGGAGAATTAGGTTTCATATAAAAATTTCAAACAGAATTCTGGGGAGATACATGATTTGTGACCTCTGTATACACATTTGGAGAGGTTATGCTGTGTTGCCATATAAATCCCTCAAGTCAAACTTTCCTCAGTGGGACTGCTCAGTGGCCAGAGCACTTGCTTTTTCTGTGAGCTCGGATTGATTCCCAGCACCCATACAGTGGCTTACAGCTGACTCTAATTTGAGTTCCCAGGGATTTGATGATCTCTTCTGACCTCTGTGGGTACAAAGCATGCATGTAGAGTATGGACATACGTGTAGGCAACATTCATACACATAAAAGAAATGTATCTAGAAAAATTTTAAATTACTTCCAGGATACTACTTATTTTCCCTGAGACTATCGCATATTTTTGTTTAGGTTTTGTTGCTAATCCCCACCTCCATGCTCACCCCTCACCCCCATGACTTTCTGTATTGTGATAAAGAAAAACAAAGCTACAGGAACTAGCTGGGTAGCGAGGCTGACTTACTAGGTCAGTGATTTTTCTATTCAGTGTTTCAGGAAACGTTGTCATATACTGCCTTTAGGAGTTGCTGCACAGTTGGCATTGATAAAATGTAAAATCTTCAAATACCAAGAGAATGCCAAAGACTTCCTGTCTGAAGAGTTAGTCGAAGAAAAGGAATGGACAGAATTGAGAAAAAACAAGCAAGGGGAGGAAGGAACAAAGGGCAAGCTGTACAACTGAGCTTTAAGGCAAGAAAACATGTCACACAGAGCTAAGATATCAAGTAACAGACCCCTCTCATGCCTTCTCACCTCCCAGCCCACGCCAGATCTTCCTGCAGTTCCTGGAGCAGCACAGCCCGTTCTCTCCAAGCATCTTCCTAATTTGTCCTTCCCTGTTGGTGTGGATCTCCTTTGGCTGTCTGGGCTGACTTCTTCCCACTGCATGGTCCAAATGCACAGGTGGTATAAACACAACTACATAGATTGTAGCTACTTTAATAATTATTTTTCAAAATTTGTCTTAGGATAAAGCACTGGCTACTTTACTTCCCACCCTGCTGGTAACCAACCCAACAAAAATGCTAAGAATAGGGCCTGTGAGGTGGCTCAGTTGGGTTTATTACCAGGCCTGATAGTCCACTTTCAATCCCAGGATCTTCATGGTAGGAGGTGAGAACTGGCTTCCACAAATTATCCTCTGATAGCCATACTGGCACCCTGATAAGCGGGTACACAAACTGGATTTGTATTTATTGAAGATACAGTAGTATTATGTATACTGTATAACATAATACAGTTGTACAGGTTTCTCACCAGACAGTTGGAAAATACTTATCTTTTAGAGGTCATGTAAGTCAAGAGTTTGTCCATGTCATCTCTGGTTTTATGTATGTGTTTGCATGCGGGGTGTACAAGTAGAGTGAGTGTACATGTATGTACCTGTGTGTGTGGAAGCTATAGGTGTTTTTGTTTTGTTTTGTTTTGTTTTTTTATGAGTAAGGCAGTTTATTAACCCAGCATCCTTTGTTCTAATGCTTCTTGTTGTCAGTTGCCACCTGCCTGGCAATCCTGTCCAGATCTCTCTGTCCCTGAGGTGTTAGCTTGCGGCCCCCATCTTGGTCCTTTTCAGCCCCTCCAGGACTTGGAGAATGCTGCGGGCCACACTCTTGGAGCCTCTGCTGAAGTGGCTGGGCCTGACACCGTTTCCCTCCCATCCTCCGTAGATCTTAGTCATGGAGCCAACCCCTGCACCACCACGCAGGTACAGGTGCCATGCTGTAGAAGCAGCTCATGTGTAGAACCAGTTCTCATCATTGGGGCCAAGCCTTTATGTTTGGCCAGCTTGACTGTGTCCACTCATTTGGGGACTTTCAGCTTCCCGGACTTTTTGAGGAAGGCTGCCAGAGCTCTGAAGAACTCCTGCTGGTTAACGCCTTTTACAGTAACTGCAGGCATTGTGCGGCCCTCCGCATTGCTAGCCAGGGAAAAAGGGTGCTATAGCTATAGTGTTCTTGAGTGTGTTTTTCAGGAGCCATCTATCATGGTTTTTAGATAGTCTCTCCCTGGGACCTGGGACTTAGTGATTCTGGTAACCTGGCTTGCCAACAAGCCCCAGGATCTGCTATTGGCATTGCTGCAGTGTTGAGTGGGTTACAAGCACACACCAGCACACCCAGCATTCTTATGTGGGTGCTAAGGTTCAAACTCAGGTCTTCATACCTGAGTAGGGCAAGTGCTTTACCAACTGAGCCTTCCCCCCAGGCCCTTGCTCTACTTTTAAATTATTCACATCGATATTCAAAGTGATATCTAAGTGAGTTTGTGTGAGTTTTAGTAAGTAGATACTGTCTGAAGCAGCTATGCCTTCCTTAAAGCAGGAAGACAATAAATTCATGCTCTGTCCCTTAAGCTTTGTAGATGGTACTGAGTTTGCTTTATGAAACTGTCTTTGTTAGGAAATACTAAAGTCTTTACAATATTTATATACTTCATAAGTTGCCAGTAATGGGTATGTTAAAAATACTGCCTTTAAAGTTTCATCTTCAGAATTAATAAATCTTTGCTTCAAAGAATGTATGTGCTATACAAACTTATAAAAGAGACATTGAAAGGTGTTTGAATTAAATAAGTGTAGGACTCAATTCTATTAACTGGAGTATAAATGAGAGACAGAATATAGGGTGCAAAGGCACTTTGTGGGGAACTTCTTTTTCCTGCCCAGCAACTTGTAATTGGTAACTAGTAAAATATTTTTAAAAATAAAGCTTTATTGTACTTAGTGGTATATGAAATAATACCGGACTGCTTCTGTTTAACTTTGGAAAAACTTGTGTACTTGTTTATAATAAGCAGATTCTACAAAATTCTTTGGCTCTTTATAATACCAGTGAAGCAAAACTTCAGAAACTTACACCTCAGTGTGTAGAGGAATCAGCAGTGTTGAGGAACCATTACTATTATTGGAGGAGGATAGTTACTTATGGAAACTTAACCAGAGCATGTGTATTTGAGGTCATGGAAGTCAGCCAGCCCACTTACTGGTTACTGTGTGCTATTTTCTTAGCAACATATAATTTATTAGTTGGGAAGTAGACAAACATGTCCTTGCTTTTTAAATTTTGTGGTGTTGTGCCTTGGTGCTTTCTAGATGTGTGTTGAACTTGAGGCTCCCATGCGAATATAGCTTAAGAAGAGTAGCTTTACCTTCAAGTTTCACTTTTCTCATTTGAAATGTACAAATTGACTATTTCTGTAATATGTAACTGGCTGTTTGGATATTTAGCAAAGTGTAACCGTGTTATCTGTCAGGTAACGAAGCTTAGCCAATGTATGAGCTGATCCTAGCAGCTGTGCTTCCAATGGGACCTTGTTTTTCTGTGCAGCTTTATTTTGTTTCCCCTCATTGTCTTATTGACTCAAGGGTGTTTCCTTGCCTCTTGTCCTTATTTAATGCTAAGTTGAGCTTATGCTGACATATTCTTGTCGTTTTGGTGATAGACTACCTGACAGGTTTAGAAAACCTTGAAGCTTTATTGCTTTGGTCCAAATGTCACTCCAGAACTTAAAAGCTGTGTGATCTTTGCAGGTTAATTAACCTAATAATGTTCCTGTCTGTTTAATGACCAGTAATAATACCTACTTCATGGTTTTGAAGTGAGGAGGTTAAATGAGATAACAGAATTTAGACTATGCAGAGTAAGTGCTATCTGTTATCTGTGAGCCAGGCCTTTCATTGTTAACTTAATTCATCTGGTACCTAATGAGTAACTAGCACTTTTGCATATCACTTTTGTACTTGTTATGTAAAGTACATCTTACTTAGTATATGAGCTACCAAACTCAGTGATAGTACTAGCATATTAGTAGTAATTGAATGTAAGGAATATTATTACATATTAAATACACATATACATATTGCAATGCTTAAGTATATGTTGCCTAGAATTATTGAATTGTGTTTAAAACAGCTATGTGTTGTGAGAATTTTGAGATACCATGCTTGAGTTTAGGGTCCTTTAAAATTTATTTTTTATTTTATTTGTATTGATGTTTTAATTGCATATATGTAAGTGCAAACATGTGTGTGCACTATGCTCCTGAAGACCAGAAGAGGGCATTGGACTTCCCAGAACTGGAATTAGAGATACTTTTGATCTGCTGTCAGGATGCTGGAAATAGGACCCTGGTCCTTTGCCTGAGCAGACAGCTCTTGACTGCTGAGCCATCTCTTCAGCCCCTAGAGAACTTTAAAAAAGAAAAAAAAATAAGTAATTGGGTGACATTTTCTTGTGACAAAAATACTTTGATTCATTCTGTGCTATTCATCGGATCATTCTTGTCAGACTGCTGGCTTTGATGGCATTAAGGTCCAGTTTGAACCAGGGACCAATACTTAGACACGTCAAAGCATTGAATGCAGTTCTCGCTTCATATTTGGTTGAAGTAGGCAATTTGTGTCCATTTTGGCACACTTTGGCTTTTACATACCATTTTTAAAAAAATAGAAAATAGGATATTTAGTTGAAAATAAGTTTTTCAAACTGTCTGGAATTATGTACTATTAGAGTAAACTCTCTTTGAATCACCTTTCATTCCTTTTGCTTTGTACCTGTTGTCTGCAGTGGTGGTACACATCTTTAATCCCAGCACTGAGAGGCTGAGGCAGAAAGATCCTGACATCAAGGACAGCCTGAGCTGTAGTAATAACTTAGGTCAGCTAGGCTGTGTTGTGAGACTTGGCTGAAACAACATCAACAACGCCCTGCAAACAAAATCAGCTCCAGTCACATTATTTTTATTAATACTTACAGGGTCAAATTCAGGACAAGCTTTTATTGCAGTGATTATAACTGTATACATCCTTTCTTTCTGAATGTTCTGGGAAGAACTGTAGAAAGAGTAAATGAAATAGATTCAATATCATCTTCTCGTAATTGTGAAGGTGGTTGATTCAGTATCAACCAAAAGCAGTGTTCTATTAGTGTTTATACATTAGGTGATTATTTATTTGTCAAAGTTTTGCAACTTTTGGTTACTTTTTGTGTTTATTTTAAAACCTATAACTTAAAACATAATAGAAAGGCATAGTCGCTGTCCCAAAGAATAATATATGTAAGTTGTCCTTGCATTCTTTGGACACTGTTAGCCTCCATTTTGCATAAATGGCCAACTATTTGGTGAGATTAGGAGGCGCTTGGAATCCAGAATCCAGCTGTAAGGATTGATCGGTGAAAAGGCTGGGCCTGGTGGGACATGCCTCTAATCCTAGCATTCAGGACACTGAGGCGAGAGGGTTGAGAGTCTCAGATTTGTTTCTAAGGAAAGTGTTGTAAGGACCAGTGACAGGAGGAGGAGGTGTAACAAGAATACTATGGATTATTTGGGCAAATGTGTGATGTGGTTACAAACATGGCATCGAAGCTGACAGCCTGGATTTCAGTCCTGCTCTGTAGCTTAATTCCTGTATGACCTGAATTGTTTAACTTCTCCATTCCAGTCTCCCCATGGGAAAACTAGACATAAGTCCTAACCTAACATAGCAGGTTGTTGCTATAGGAAATGCATGTTAAGGCCTAGCACAGTATCTGTCAGGTAGAAATAGCTCAGTAAACAGCTCTTGGAACATCCACAAATAAGGAGTTGTTGCAAACTACTCTTGTGTCATCTATTAAGATGATCTTCCTTCTAGAAAAACAGTTAAGGTATAATCTTAAGTTTGTTGGCAACAGTAGGTGAGGCAAAGTGTGTGAAGTGACTCACTTCTTGTCTTGGTTCTAAGTATCATAAACATCTTCTGTTGGTGATGTGTCATTCCACCCTGCCGCCAAAGGTGGGAAATACGTTCACAGTCAACAGTTAGTAATTATATTGCTCATCAGTAGTAATCGTGTTTAAGTATTATTACATCATTTTGTTTCCCTGTCCCTGTGAATCACTGTACAAAGTGTAGGAGTTCCTAGTCTGGATTTGAGGCTTCTGGGAGTCAGTTGTGATTCAGTTTTGTCTCAAGCCCCAGAATATCCTTCATTGACTGACTGGAAGACATAGCATTGGGTTTGCAAAAGGCTCTTTCACGACTCTGTTTCACTTAGATGAATGTATTCACTGGATGACAAACACAGCCAGGCATTCCCAAGCCTTCCTGTGGTGGGGGTGCAGGGGAGGAGAGCAGAGTAGAGAGAACAGGTGCATGGAGACAGAGGTCAGGAGACAAAGTAAGAGCAGGCCAACCTTGCTCTGATGCTTCTTTTGGATCCTTGACTTTAAACGTCCTTTTGTTTCTTGGAAGGTGGAGAGAGGGTTGTGTGGGAGAGAAGGTTCTAGGTGTTGAGCTGCTGGAAAGCTTCCCACTGGATCTGTAGGTTTATGGGAACCCTGGGGAGCATGGAACCTTTTGGTAGAGACAGAGACTGAGCAGGACAAAAGGGAGGAAGTAGGTGGAACATAAATGCAACACACAAGGTACAGGTGCCCGCCTTTCCCAGGTGCCCTGCTTTGTGAAGGGCTTGTAAATAATCAGAAGTGCCAATTTAAAGAAACAGATGTGTGTTTGTGTCTAAACGTTAGAATCCATAAAAATATAAATGCAAGCTGTAAACAGAAATTTTAAAATAAAGTAAATATGTAAGAGAAAGCAGAAATACACATTTGTAGTGAAAAACATGTACAAGACTGATAGATTCCAAAGAGACCAACATAGAGGATATATGTTGTCTTTTGTTCATGGGGATTATAGTTAGTAGCAGAGACATGTAAACTAATGTTAATAAAATTCTGTAGCTATGTGGAAATCGGGAGACCAGAAGCACTAGCCATTTATCTTTAGGAAAACGGGCAGTGTAAAAGCAGAGTCGCCTACAGCTGAGGTTTTGATTTAGTTTGAGTGGAGGGAAAAAGATTTTCTCTTTTAATGAGTCCTAGTCAGCAATTGTTTTTTAAGACTTTAAGAAATTATTTTGTTCCTTTCTAGATATTGAGAAGCAAGTTATAGAAGTATTTTCAGGAATTGTTAAAACTGTAACTTATTTATATAGAAACGTTGAATATCTACTGATGCTATATGCTTTGCATTTAAAGTATTGGGCATTTATCCTGTTTTCACTCATCTTAGGCATGTCTCAGCTGCTTATAAGCAACTCATCTGTTATAAACTTAATCTTTTTATTCCTATCACACAGTGGGTGTGGGAACTGAGTCAGGCTGTCTAAGGTGGCAGCTGAGGACCAATTGCAAGGAAATCCAGTACTAATGTAACAAATTAAAAGAAACTGAAGCTGTAGCCCTGCTGATTGTTGTCCTTAGAGCCCCAACTGTGCTGCTGAGTTGCTGTTGGGGAAGAGGGAAAACAGTGGTCCCCAGCTCCACCATCTGCTTGACTTACAGTGGTCCCCTGGCTCTACCATCTCCTTGACTTCAGCATTTGAACTTCTAATAGAAATTGGTTTTTAGATATGTATTTTGTAACTTTAATGAAAAATATTTAAAACAATGTAAAGCACATCATAATAGAAATGTTGCTAATCATTCTGACAGTAATATAAGGAATATTTTGAATGCAATGGTAAGGCATTCACTGGTAATTAAAAGATAATATTAAAGCATTTAGACGTATTTTTTGGTACTCTTATTATATGAGATTGCATATTAATGCAGAGGGATGTGAAATTAATTTTGAAACATGTAGCTCTTTGGGGAGAATGTTCAGTTGTTTCTGAGGACACTGGTCCTTTCATATATCTTCATTCCTTGGCTTTCTTACCCTTCTCATGGTTACTTGTACTATTTTTATAATTGCAACTTTGATTAGAATCTTTTGTTGTTGTTCCAAAGTGAACATAAGAGAGATGTCTGAAAGCCAAGTGATTTTTCTAAGATTAACGTATGAGTTGAGGAAGAAAGGAGGAGATAAGAGTTTTCTTGAAGTTGCACATTTTTGGAAGACATTTATGTAATGTGGAGTAAACAATTCAGATATACGGAGGTGGAACTGCATTGCTGTGGGTGACCTGACAGTGAAGGGGAGTAAAGGGCAGGAGGACACACTGGGCCAGTGCCTCATAGAGGATTTCCTGCTGATGCCCTTGCTGGAGGGAGACCTGAATGCTGTTTCAGAGTAAGCCATCTCGGAAGACCAGCTGTGGGTGCTTACACTTACTTCATTTTGCACTGAACCATCAGTCAAAGTTGGTGACCCCTCAGGGTTTTTTGATTTGTTTTCATTTTTACTTCGAATTTAATCTATTTAGTTCTGCTTGAGCATTCTAGCTTTGGCTTTAGAGCATGACAAAGTAAATGTTGAAGTTTTGAACACTGGGTGGCTATATTAAGGTTTTAGCATTTAAATATTTTTAAAAATATAGTTTTTAGAGTTTATTCACTTTTATGTATATGAATTTATATATGTGTGTCTTTATGTGCCCCATGTGTTTGCCTAGTGCCTGCAGAGGTGGGTAGAGGACATTTAATCACTTGGAACTGGAGTTATGTTTGGTTGTAGTCTACCACGTGGATGGCTGGGAACTGAACCCAAATTCACTACAAGAGCCCCCAATCTATTGTTGGTCCAGCATGGTTCATGATCTAATCAGAAAATGATCACAAGTAATTAAGACCATTACTTCTAAGAACTGTTGATTTTGGTAGAAAGATGGAGGAGCTCTCAGAATAAGTAAAAACAAACAAACAAATAAACAAAAATCTTATTTACATTATTTTAGGAGGAAAAAGAGAATATTATATTGAATTGAAAATCAGAGTTCTCAGGAACTGAAGCACCAAGCAACTTTAGGCTTCTGTCTCTCTTAGGTTGAAGGGTCGCTGGCGGTGACTGTGCTTGACTCTGGATTTAATAAGATAGGATACACTGTTTCCCTCCCTGTGGCAGCCGCTGTACTCTGCTTACTAGTAGTTTATGCCTCCCCAGTTTTCAACTTGCCTTTTGTCATCGTGGCCCATTGAGTTATTTTTTTCAGCTTCTCCTAGTTCAGGTTCCCAAGGGAGGACAGATTAACTAGATTACATGAACACATTAAAATTCTTCATAGCCGTGAAAAGGTAGAGTCACTGGTGTACTGGAGCCAGCCTGAACTCTTTGCTCAGTGTTATCAAACTGATAGTTTGGCCACCATAGTGGCACAGTTTGCAGCATGGAAATTATCGAGCAGCATGAGCCAGAGCTCACTGCTTCTACCTCTTTGCCTTGTTAGTTGCTAAACCCTGTTGGTACCCTACTTAAGTAGGTTTATAGGCTATAGATATGCACTATCAGCAGGGCATACTGGTAGCTGGGAAAGAGTCAACTGTAACATTTTCAAGAGGATTCTTGTGGTTTATTTTTACAGAAAAGGGAACATACAGTTCCCTTGGGGGCTGGAGGTGGTGACTCGCATTGAAAACTTCTTGCTGCTCTTTTAGAAGACCCGTATTCAGCGTTCAGCTCCTAGCACTCACATTGGGCATAAGTACAGCCATAACTCCAGCTCCAGGGAATCTGTCACTATCTTTGGCCTCTGTGGATATGTGTTTACTCACACAAACGTACACATAAATTTAAAAAATAATAAAATCTGTATGTTTACAAAACATGCACATTTTGTATACTCTAGAGAAAATTTTGGTATCAGGAGTTGTGTGTAGCAGTAGTTGCTTGTAGGAATGGCTTGTGTATGTGTGCACATCAAGGTTTAGTTTGGATCCTACAATGTATTCCAAATATTAATAGGCAACTCAGTTTTCTGTAATCATAGTAATAATGGCAGGATCTTTAACTTCTCAGATAATATGGTGAAGTGTGTATAGGAAATACCCTAATATTGCCCTTGTCAAGGTCTTATGAATTAACTTTCTCATGTGCCATTGAGGTCAATGCCATACCCCTTTGGATTATATTTCCTATATGGATTGTAGCTTTTTGTACTACTTGCCTGTTTGGAGGGTTCTAGTAGTCTATGATTCTCTTTTTGGTGCTCTGATACAAACTTTACAGTACCATATCCTTGAGGTTACTTGGATCTGATGTACTTCATGAAAGCATCTTGTATTCCCTGTCCCAATGCTGATGGATTGCTCTCTGGGCAGCTACATATTTGGCATAGGGAAATGTCTGTTACTTTTTGTGATTTCTTGGATTCTTTGTCTTCTTCTGTTTTTGAAAGAAAATTATTTTATACTTGTTTTAAAAGGTAAGGAATGTTTTGTTTAAGACTATTAAAACCAGTGTCAAGATTATCACTATGGGGAAGAGAATCTAGCTCAAACTCATTTCCAAATATAATGATTTATGTTGACTAATGAGTGATGAGGGCAAGACAGTGTCAGTGGCTAGAAAATGACTAAATGACAAATGTGACAGGATTCTTGCTGAAGGCAGGCCAGAATGGTCGGTTGTGTAGATGTGGGGGTTTGCAAGATTCGTATTACAATTGGACTGGAGAGGCTGAGACTAGGATGAAGATTAGGCCTCAGGGTCAAGGCTTCATGGGAGAGAAGTTCAAAGTCTTGACTGCAGTTTGACAGAAAGCTTGCCAATGTCTTTTGTTACTTTGTTTTGTATTGTTTTTCTGTATCCTGAGATTGCTTTAGAAAGAAGTATTGTAGAGGTAGCAAACTTTGAATCCTTGTATATTTATGTTGCTGAAATTGCAACATGGCTCAAATGGTGCAGATTTAGTCTATAGTTCTAGAGCCAGAAACCTGAAAGCCATTTACTGATTAGTAACATCAATTCCTTCTGGAGTCTTCCAACTTCCACTGTTGGCTATCTTTTCCTACTTTTATTCTGGATTCTTGTGATGAAATTGAACCTCTCTGCATAGTTAGTTTCTTCTAGACACTAGTTCATCCCGTGTGCAGACCCTTACTCTATGGTGCTTTCATAGGCTTTCAGGAGTAGGCAGGCTGTGGACATCAGTTGTTTGATGTTTGGACATTCTTCAGCTTATCTCAGCTTTGTAATATCTAGAAGCATGTATATATATTTTTCCTCATTTGTGTTGTAAAATTTCAAGTTCATGATAGTTTTTTCTCAGAAGCTTGATGGCAGTTTGATTCTCCTTCCTTAGTGTATGACTTGACTTTTTCCTTTCTTTTTTAGATCTTCTGTTGTAGTAATGAGGGGAGCGGGCCCTGCTTTTCGTCCCGCCCAGCTCCCGCACGGCTAGCTCATACCCGGAAATAA
>LOEQ01000340.1:250291-268040 GCA_001685075.1 Bramus lutescens | reverse complement strand
AAGGCAGTTTCTTTATTAACCAATGAAAGTAACACATAGACAGATGACCCTCCTACATCATTCTGTTATTGAATATGATTGCTACCCTAAGTGGAGCATAAACTTAATTCATGACTATTTATTTAATTCAGTGTACTTAAAGTTCCTAGGCACACAAAACTAGTTATAGGGCTGTTAATTTATGCAAAAATGGTTTTCAAATTATAGGTCTCTTGCCCATTTAAAGAAATGATAATAGTAAGGAAAATTAGATAAAAGAGAATAAAAGTTTCATTACAAATAGGTGGTTTGTTAAAAATGTTTGGAACGTGGGGTTGCAAGGTGACTCTGTGCATAGAGGTATGGCTTCATCCAGTTTCAGCTGAATGGCTTAAAGTCAATCCCCGGAATCCATATGATGGAGAAAGAGACCTAACTCCTACAAGTTGTTCTCTGGCCTCTGCACTGGTGCTGCTGTGGTGGAATGTTTCTCTTCCCCCACCCCAAAAGTATAATACACTTTAATTTCTTTTAAAAGTTCTGTTCCCAGGAGCACTACTTTAGCATGTGTTTATAATATGAATCAGGCCCAGTATTTTCACATTAAAATGTGCTAAGATATAAAGTAGACTTGAAGAATATTTCTTCTTGTATTTAATTTGTATTTTAAATAATTTGTGTGCATGTGTATGTGCATTCCATGACAACTTTTGTTGAATGCACTAAGAATGTGGCTAATTTGAAGTGTAAGAGTGGCATGTGAGGTTGCTTGTGTAAAGCCCCTGTTTACTGGAGGATGGAATGCTGGGTGTAGGCTGCTGCGGCTTCTAGTTGGGATTCAGCCTGAAAGATGGGTTTTTCCTCTCAACAAACCTCATCTTTGTTTGAGTATCCATAGTCCACGTAACCACAGGGAGGCCTTTTCCCATTTGGAAAAAGAAAGAATGCATTTTAAATGTCCTTTCTTGTGCTGTTTTACAGTTTAAGTAGAGCCGCCTCCCCCATTTCTGTCAGTTGCAGAATGTATGAGGCCCCACCTAACACCCTCACATAATAATGAAACCTTGGAGTAGATCGTTTTTCTATGAGGACTGAAGCAGGTGTCACCTTCCAAGGCCAGCCTGACTATCTAAGGAAGGGTAAAGGACTTGTAAAGTTGATATTGTTTTGTACACTTCTCACCTATTCAAGTATTCACAAGGAAAAAGCAGCCTCCTGTCAATGTTATTTTATGGGATTGAATTTGAAACTTAGTGATATTGTAATGTGTGTTTTTAAAGAATGCAGTTCAAGTGGATACTTAAAAGTTTGGTGGGGTGGCTTTGAGACATCAAATGTCTTATTTTTAAAATGCTTCTGAAAAATGTAATAGTTGTCATTTTCTTCCATAAATTTGTGCCAAGAGATAATTTCCCATGTACATGAGTATTAAACTAACTTTGTAAAGCAAGGAACTTTTTAAAATAGTCATTTCTTATATTTCTCCTCATGGCTTTATTTTTAAGGACAGGGAATTTTTCTTTACATACATTTACTAATATGAATTATACTTAAATCATATAATATTGTGGCAATGGTTTTTCCAAATAAACTTATTTTATGGATTTATCATAAAAGTGGAGCATAAATTATAGTGTAACACCTAATTTGAGTTTTTATTTGATGATGGCATGGGGTATAAGCTGAGTGGCACAGCTGTCATTGTTTAGTAGTTGCCCAAACTTCTGTATACTTGCACAGACACAAGGTGGTTATTAGTGTTTCTGTGATAAAAAGCTTTGGGGTAAACTCTCTATTCTCACAATGAAAGTTTTAAATAAGCAATCGAGTGTATGCCATAAGCTTATCCCTTGTGACAAGAGAGCAGGAAACACGATTTTAGCAGATTGCTCCCTGTGCTGTAGGTGCACTACACCATGCAGTGTGAATTAATGTCTGCACATTCAGCAGTAGAAAAACTAGTATTTCCTTTTAGTCTCTTAACAGAAGCCCCCACCACCTGGCTGAGGAAACTGTTCTGATAATATTGTATAAAGCACCCAATCATTCTAGAATCAGGATGTAGTTTCATCCATTTCCAGGATGATCTCTTTAGACAATTGGGTTTTCTCTTGTAGAGTTCTTAGCCTGATAGTGATCGGAGTAAAGATTCATAAACAGTGGCTTGTCCACGTTTTCTGATTATTGACACTTTAGCTCCTACCCTCATTATTTCATTATTTCCTGTTCTTTTTTTTTTCTTTTACACTTTAAAACTTTTCCTTCTTGTATTGGAAATCTGCTGGCAGACTTGGGACTGGTTGTGGGTAAGGCCTGCTGTAAAAGATATCTTAGGAAAACACTCGACTGCTGGTTTGGAAGGAAATGTTTAGCAGCTCTAATGGCCTGCTGGAGCTCAGTGGGCTTGGATTTAATTTCTATGCATGCACTTTGTTCCATTCAGTAGAGGTAGGAGTCTGTTGTTTCAAAGCTGAGTATCAGAAAAGGGTGGTGCTGTATGAATGCTTATCTCAGTCATCTCTTTGTATTAGTGTGTTGTAAACGTGTGAACTACTAGTGTGTGTTTTGGTTACTATATAGAATCATTCATTCTATGTACTTACTATTCACACTTAACACTGAAGGGAGAGCTTGTTAGCATTTTGTACTCTGAGAAAAGTGAAAGAAATCCCCCCCCCCCAGGAAAAGAACTTTAACCAAATTTACCATTCCTATTTTGCTTATTTTTTACTATTATAAATAACTTGTTCACTGACCTAAATCCCCAGAGGTAGAATGTTGAGTAAAGGATATGTCTCTTTAAAAGATTTCTTACACTTACTATTCATTTACTTCCCAGAAGCCTTTTGTACATTTATATGTTTAGTCTTAGTGTCCTGGACTGCAAATGACCTCTGGCTTTTATCAGTATTATCATCACATTTGCTCTTGTAGAGTCCAAGTGAATGGATGCAAAGTGATATTTTAAAACTATTTCTGTAATTATTGAGGCTGATTCCCCCCATATTTTAGTTTTTGTTGTAAATTTAGATTTTGTATCTTCAGATTTATGTATCTGAATGTTTTGCCTGTGTATGTGTGTGTACCATATGCCTGCCTGATATCCGACAAGAGAGGGTTGGATCTCCTGGAACTGGAATTACATTACAGATGGTTTTGAGCAAGCATGTGTGTGCTGGGAACTAAACCCAGGTCCTCTGCAATAGCAACATTCTTCTAACCACTGGGCCATCTCTCCAATCCCATACATTTAGATTTTATTCTTGTTAGAGCTATGCATCAATCTAATTATGCAGCAGTGTATGACACTTGCTTTGGAAACAGTTGATTTGCACAGTACCTTCTCAGTTGGAATGATCGCTCTGCAACATCGAGACTTATTTCATTCTTTACTTCCCTGAGCTAAGTGACATGCCATATACTGCTTCCCACTTCTTCAGTTTTCAGTGTTAGCTTTGTTTTCCTACTCTTGTGAGTGAGAGTTTGGTTCACTGCCCTGCGCTCACTTCTGCCACATACAGCCCTTCAACATTATGTTTGGCTCCACTCCTAACTCTCTCTTTTTGAATTCCTGTTTCCAAGGAATTCAAATCCTATCACCAAGAAGGCCCCTGATAAACCACTTCAAAGGGACATTTATTTTGGCTTACTATTTTGAATCTCAGTCTGTGGTTGACTGCCTGCACTGTTGTTGACTTGTGGCAACATCATTTTTGAAGGACATGTTGGAGCAGAGGGAGAAAGAGCAAGAAGAAGGGTCCTGGGACAAGATAGACTCTTCAAAAGCTTGCCCAGTGACCTGTGAGTAGGCCCTACCTCCTAAAAACTCATTCAGCTGTGAACTCATCAATGGGTTAATCTTTGGGTCAGGTTGGTCCTTTTGATCCACTTCTCAGTGGTGCAGTGAGCTAAGAACCAAGCTTTCAATTCGTCTCTGTTCATATCTAAACCAGAGCTTTAAGGGAGGAGTTTCAGGAGTCCCTAAATTCTCATAGCAATAGGATTTTAGGAGAAAATGGATATGTATGTTCTGTATGTCATCTTTTTTGCATGTTTTGAATTGTTTTTATGAAACAGTGGTTAAAGTCAAGGACTATACAGTTAGGACTGTCTGGTTTTGATTTTGAGCTTTGCAGCATTGGGCAATCTGCTTGATATCATTAACCCTCATGCATGATTGGTTATGATTAGTGCAGGGTTAGTAATGAAACTTGTTTTACAGTGCTGTGAGAATTTGTGGCAAGGCCTGTTAAGAGCTCAGTGTGGTCTTTGCTGTCTGCCAGCACTCAGAACACAGCTATAGCTGTTGTGTTACTGTTGCCCTTGTGAATTTCTTGTTTCTGATGATTACCCAGGCTTCTTATTTGAACAAATAACGAAAGTTTGACTTCCTCCTTTTTACTTTCTATCCTTTGATCTCATTTTGTTGTCTTATTGCTCTAGCTAGAACTTCGAGTACTATATTGAATAGATATGGAGAGAGTGTCTTGTTTCTGATTTTAGTGGAATCGCTTTTTGTTTCTCCATTTAATTTTATGTTGACTGTCAGCTGGCTGTAAATTGCCTTTATTATGTTTAGGTATGTTCCTTATATATCTGATCTCTCCAAGACCTTTATCATGAAGGGGTGTTGAATTTTGTCAGGCTTTTCAGCACCTAATGAGATGATCTTGTTTCTCTCTCTCTCTCTCTCTCTCTCTCTCTCTCATTTTTTTCTGTTTGTTTATATGGTGGTTACAGTGACAGATTTTCATATGCAGAACCATCTCTGGGATGAAGCCTTCTTGATCATGGCGGATTTTTTTTTTTGATGTGTTCTTGGGTTTGGTTTGCCAGTATTTTATTGAGTATTTTTGCATCATTGTTCAAGAGGGAGATTGGTCTGTAATTCTCTTTCTTTGTTGCATCTTTGTGTGGTTTGGGTTTCAGGGTAACTGTAGGCTTATAAAAAGAGTTTGGCAATTTTCCTTATGTTTCTATTGTGTGGAACAATCTGGGAGTGTTGGTATTAGCTCTTCTTTAAAATTCTTCTAGAATTCTGCGCTGAAACCATCTGGTCCTGGGCTTTTTTGGTTGGGAGACTTTTAATGATGCTTCTATTTCCTTAAGGATTATAGGTCTATTTAAATTGTTTATCTGGTCTTGATTTAATTTTGGTATGTGGTACCTATCCAGAAAATTGTCCATTTCTTTTTAGGTTTTCTAGTTCTGTGGAGTTTTTGGAGTATGACCTGATGACTCTCTGAATTTCCTCAGTGTCTGTTTTATGTCCCACTTTTTCATTTTTGAAGTTGTTAATTTGAATATTGTCTCTCTGTCTTTTGTTTAGTTTGGATAAGGGTTTGTCTATCTGGTTGGTTTTTCTCGAAGAACCAACTCTTCATTTCATTGACTCTTTGTATTCTCTTTGTTTCTGTTTTATTGATTTCACCCTCAGTTTATTTCCTGCCGTCTACTGGGTGAGTTTGCTTCATTTTGTTCTAGAGTTTTCAGGTTTGCTGTTAAGTTGCTAGTGTGAGATTTCTCCAAATTCTTTATGTAGGTACTTAGTGCTCTGAACTTTTCTCTTAGCATTGCTTTCATAGTGTCCCATAGGTTGTAACTTCATTTTCAGTGAATTCTAGGAAGTCTTTAGTTTATTTCTTTAATTGTTCCTTGACCCAGTGATAATTCAGTTGAACTTTATTTAGTTTCCATGTGTTTGTAGGCTTTCTGTATTTTGTGTTGTTGAATTCTAACTTTAATCTATGGTGATCAAATAAGATACAGGGGTTTATTCCAATTATTTCTGTATCTGTTGAGATATGCTTTGTGACCAAGTGTGGTCAGTTATTGAGAAAGTTCCATGAGGTGCTGAAAAGAATGTATATTCTTTTGTGTTTGGGTAGAATGTTCTATGTATGTCTGTTAAGTCTATTTGAGTCATATTGTCTGTTAGTTTTCTTATTTCTCTGTTAAGTTTCTGTCTAGCAGACCCATCCCTTGGTGAGAATGGGGTGTTGAAGTCTCCTACTCTTATTATATGGAGTTTTATGTGTGATTTAAGCTTTAATAATTTTTTTACATGTGTAGGTGCCTTTGAACTTAAATGTTCAGAATTGAGACTTCATCTTGATGGATTTTTTCTGTGATGAATATGAAATATCCTTCTCCATCTCTTTTGATTAATTTTAGTTTGAAGTCTAGCTTGTTATCTATTAGTGTAGCTATACCGGCTTGCTTATTATGTCCATTTGATTGGAAAATCTTTTCCCAATCCTTTACTCTGAGGTAAAGTCTGTCTTTGAAGTTGAGGTGTGTTTCTTACATGCAACATATGTTTGGCTCCAATTTCCGTATCCATTCTGTTAGCCTTCTATAAGTATCTTCTTATAGGTGATTTGAATCTATTGATATTATGGATATTAATGCCCAGTGATTGCTAGTTCCTGTTATTTTTGATTTTGTTGTTGGTAGTGGCATTGTTTGTGTGTTTCCCTTTTTGGGGGATTTGCTGATGTGGCATTATCTATTGCTCGTGTTTTCATGGATGTAGCTGACTTCTTTGGGTTGGAGTTTTCCTTCTAGTACTTTCTGTAGAGCTGGATTTGTGGATAGGTATTGTTTAAATCTGGCTTTGTCATGGAATATCTTGTTTTCCTCCATCTATGGTGATTGAAAGTTTTGCTGGGTATAGTAGTCTGGGCTGGCATCCATGGTCTCTTAGTGTCTGCATAATGCCTGTCCAGGACCTCTTGGCTTTCATTATTTCCATTGAGAAGTCAGGTGTAATTCTGACAGGTCTGCCTTTATATGTTACTTGGCCCTTTTCCTTTGCAGCTCTTTATATTCTTTATTTATTCTGTATGGTTAGTGTTTTGATTACTATGTGGTAAGGGGACTTTGCTTTTTGGTCCAGTCTGTTTGCTGTTCTGTAAGCTTCTTGTATCTTCATAGGCATATCCTTCTTTAGGTTGGGAAAGTTTTTTTCTATGATTTTATTGAATATATTTTCTTTGCTTTTGAGCTGGTATTCTTCTCCTTCTATCCCTATTAATTTTTAGATTTGGTCTTTCCGTGGCGTCCCAGATTTTCTGAATATTTTGTGTTATGCCTTTGATGGCTTTAACATTTTCTTTGATCAGTGAATCTATTTCCTCTAGCGTATCTTCAGCATCAGAGATTTTTCTCTTCCATTTCTTGCATTCTGTTGGTTATGCTTGCATTTGTAGTTTCTTTTGGTTTAGCCAGATTTTCCATTTCCAGAATTCCCCCAGTTTGTATTTTCTTTATTGCCTCTATTTCGATTTTCAAGTCTTGAATTGTTTCTTTCACCTGCCTGGTTTTTTTTTCTTGACTTTCTTGGCTTTCTTTAAGGGATTTATTGATTTCTTTCTTTTTTTTTGCTTGTCTTTTGAGTTTTTTTTTAAAGGGAATTTTTCATTTCCTCTGTAAGGGCCTCTATCATCTTCATAAAGTTATTTTTAAAGTCATTTTTTTCTGCTTCTTCTGCGTTGGGATGTTCAGGTCTTGCTGTTGTATAACCACTAGGATCTGGTGGTACCATATTGCTCTTTATGTTGTTGGATGTGTTCTTGCACTATCTTCTACCCATCACTTCCTCCAATAGGTGCAGGTAGTGTCTGTGCCTCTGGAGGGCCGCTCTTTGTTGACTGAGGGTCTGTCCTGCCCTGTTCCTGCAGTCATTAAGTCCCAAAGAAATCACACAGAGATTTACATCAATTATAAACTGATTGACCTAGTATCTCAGGCTTCTCATTAACTCTTATGACTTATATTAGCTCATAATTCTTGCCTGTGTTAGTGACGTGGCTTGGTACGTTTTTTGACAAGGCAGTCACATCTTGCTTCCTCTGTGTCTGGGTAATGGCTGCAGACTGAAACTTTCTCTTCCCAGAATTCTCCTGTTCTCATTGTGCTGCCTCTACTTCCTGCCTGGTCGCTCCACCGATACTTTCTGCCTGGCTACTGGCTAATCAGCATTTTATTAAAAATAATGCAAGTGACAGAATAAAAGACCATTATCCCACAGCAGCTCTTAGTCCAATTGGTGCAGTTGGTGTCTGTGCTTTGTGGGAGGGGATGCTGGTGCTGTGGAGATAGTTGGGTTTGTGGGGTGGAGTGGGACTTGTAGATTACAGGGTCCAATGGGAGTGGAGGCTGATTGGCTAGTTGGGCAGCAGTGGTGGGGGAGGGTCATGGGATGTACCCCAGGGCCTAGGGCCTAAAGATGGAGCTGTCCAGCTGGGACACTAGTCAGTCACCTCTTTTGTCCAGTAGGTGCAGGCAGCATCTCTTGCCCTTTATTTTTATCATAGTACCTGGAGTCAGTCTCTGTCTGTCTGTCTGTCCGTCCGTCCGTCCGTCCGTCTATCCATCCATTTGTCCATCCACTCTCTCACCTATCTGTTCCTTTGATGAAACAGATCAAAACCAACTTGTGGATGAAAATGTTTATTTCCTTGTCACAGTCTGTCACTGAGGGAAGTAAGGGCAGGAACTGAAGCAGAGCCCAGGGGTGCTACTTACTGGCTTGCTCTTCATGACTAGTTCGGGTTACTTTCTTAAACAACGCAGGACCACCTGACCTGGAGTAGCACTGCCAACAGTGGGCTGGCCACTCCCATATCAATTATTAGTTAAGAAAATGTCCCATGGATAGAGGGTGACTATTTCTCAAGTGAGAGTCCCTCTTTAGGGTATCTCTAGTGTATGTCAAGTTAACAGAACACCTAGTCAGCATACTCCCCAAGTTGTTTTGGGTCAAAATGTTTTATCACAGCAATAGAAAGGAAACTAGAACAAGTTGCACGTATGTTATTTTTAAGCAAACATAAAATAATGTTCCCTCTGGCTCTTAGCATCCTTAGTGTTGTTTATCCTTTCTCCCGTCCCTCTCCCTGCATTGCCTTGACTCTCATTTCCCAGTTAAAACTCTTCCCCCACCCCTGAAAACATGATTTTTCCGTTTCAGTTTCTATTCCTAGTTCTATGAAAATTTAAATTCATAGTTGATTTTGAGTGCAATATTAGTTACTTTCCTTGTCACGGTGAGCAAATATTATACCTTATACAAGCAGTGTGAGGAAAGACATGTTTATTTTGGTTTATGGTTTCTGGGCAATGGCTAGGAAGGCAGGGTGGCAGGAACATGTTGCAGAGCCCTCTTGAATGGTGCTAAACCAGGAAGCAGAGAGAGGCGCTAGGCTGGGCTCTATATTCAAGGCCTGCCCTGTCACCTCCAACCCCATCTTCCAGTCAAGGCAAGGTTCTGTGTCCCAAAATAGCACCACCAGCTCAAGACCAGATGCTCAAACATGGAGGTGTGTGAGGGGCACATCTGATTGAAATTAAGACCACAGCAGAGGCTTAGATTTGTTGTCCTATAAGTGTTTGCTGTGGTAGTAAATTTATGCTCTGAGTTTATACACAGTGAAAAACAGATAGATCAGTTGGTATTCTGAAGCTGCATCTAGCTCATTTTGATTTTATTAATTTTTTTGTTGTAGGCAGTATTGCTTTTATGTTTTATTAGTTTTATGACTATTATTCTCAGGATAACAGTCCATCTAAATTTGATCTCTCCACAGATTCGGACCAGGATGTAGCACTCAAACTTGCTCAGGAACGAGCTGAAATAGTTGCTAAATATGACAGAGTAAGTATCTTTATTCTTTGAGTAGGCTTTATTAAAAAAATCCATATAAATAGAAAAGGGCTTAATTTTTGGAGAGCTGAAATAACAAGGAGTTTGTTCCCTTTGTGAGAACATTGAGTTCAACCCTTTTTTCTCTTATTTCTGAGAATTCTCCCTTTCTCCTTTTTGCCCCCCCATCCAATTTGTGCTGCCCATATGCACATGGGTGTGCAGCTATCCAGTGGAGCATGCTCAACCTTCCAGGGACCACACCTCTAAAGGAAACTGCCTCTACCTCTCCTGACATCCATCCCGTCAGGTGCCATGTCAACCTACAAAGATGCCAGGAGACTGATGAAAGGGTTACAGCAGACTCGTTAGTTAACAAGTTAATGGGGGGGGGTCTTACATGCATCAGCACCCTGCCATTTCCATCTGTTGACATTGCATGGCCACCCCTCATTTCACTAGACATGATCAGGACCTCTGACAGCACCAGACCAACAACTCCAGATTGGCTCCTCTTGGGCTTTAACTTCCTACAGGCATGAGCTGCCAGGCTGGTCATTATTGTAGTTTTCAGAGTTCACAACTGGGTCAGACTGCTGATCTCTTCTCCCCCAATGGTCTACATAGCACCTCCTAATTCTAAGAAAACTAGCCAGCAGGGAGGTATTTATAAAAGAGCAGATTTCTTTATGGCCTGTACAGACATTTTTAGTGTTCGTTGTCTGTCCCCTCCTCTGTTTCCGCTCCCATCTTGTTTCCCTTTCTCCCTTTGTATCACCTTAGCATGGACTATTTCTAAGTTTCGATGTAAAAGGTTATAATCAATTTATTATCAACAATTTCTCCATATTTGTCTCTTTTCATTGGTCATGACATTTATTTGTAGGTGCCATGTTCTACATCTGCATCACTTGGCACTGTTGGCACTTAGCACTATTTATTCATACTTGCAGTCACTTTTTCCCCACTACGCAGGGCTCACCCATATGTAGCTAGCCTAAGGTAGGCACTGGGAAACCTTTTTAAAAGTTATACAAAAATGATTTCTGACAGTCCTTGCCCATAGGATGTTCATAGTCTGCTCGAAGGAAAACATATGAGCAGCCATTATAAAATACACTTAAATGGAAGAAGTTTCTACAAGTCTAAAATGTGAAGTGTTGGTACATTGTATTTGGGGGTCCTAAACTTTTCAGTGTTAGCCTATGAATAAGTGATACCTAGAGTACTTAGAATGGTGAGCTGGGGAAAGCATTTCCAGTGCACCAGCAGTTAAGAGTTACCTATGAAGAAGCAATCATCAGAGAGTTGGAGTGCATGAAGAAAACTGCAAGGGATCAACAGGGGACAGTGCTGTGCAAGTGGAGAGCACAGAGAGCATGAGAGCCATTGCCAAGTAGTCCTTGCCTGTTCAGTGCTACAGACTACAAACTGAAGAGTGCTCTCAGTTTGCCAAGCCTTGAACTCATAGATACCCACTTTCCACCTGCCTGTGCCTCCTGAGTGCTCGGATTAAATACATGTGCCACCATACCCTTTTGGAAGTCATTTTTTTTTGCTTTGGCAATAAGAGGTGGTTCAGGGCCCGTGTAGTTGGGAAACCAAACAGTGGAGAAACAAAGCACACACTGCCTTCTCGGAGAGGTTTGCATGAAAGGCCTGTTCTGGACAGTTCACTTCAGCACTTAAGGTTAAGGTGTGTCAATTTCTTCTGCGGTAGCTTTCTTGCTCATTGACTTCTCTCAGGACATCTTTTGATGGAGAAGTAGCTATATTAGCTCTTGTTGACACAGTACTTCCCATAGCTAATAACTGAGGAGCAGTGATTACATTGCCAAAAATAGTCGAGTTAAAAAATAGTCGTGTATTTGATCTGTCTCAGTAGAATACTCGGTGTTATAAATTCTCAATAACTACTTTTGTCATCTCTTGTTTTAGGGGCGAGAGGGTGCGGAAATTGAGCCTTGGGAAGATGCTGATTATCTTGTTTACAAAGTCACTGATAGATTTGGCTTTTTACAGTAAGTCACACAGGTTGGAAGCTGTTGTTTGTCAGTTAAAATCTTACTATGGTCATCTGTTATTAAATTTAGAATTTTTCTAAGACTCCAGGAGCACTCTCGCATATTTTCTGGTTCCTAGGATTTTAAACTACTGTGATTAAATTGAGCCATAGTTAAGAATATAACCTTTATACCATTCGTGTTTTGTAAAGAGCACAGCAAGTGCGTAAATGTGTTGTATTAATTATTTAACAGAGTTAAATGCACATGGATAGCAGTTTATATTTTTAAAATAATTATAAAGCATTTGATTTGACATAGATGAATTTTAAAGTAACTAGCAATTAGAATATGAGTGTTACCTATAAATGAGCAATGAAAAAAATGCCTTTGATCTTCCTTATAGTTATAAATGTGATCATGATAATGCTTTTCAAAATTAACTATTTATCTTGGCTGATGTATAAAAACTCTAGAGAGGGGGCTAGACTACTATAAAGTAATTCAATTAAAGGATATTTGTCTCTTAAAAATATCCTGCAGACTGATGTCAGTCTGCTTGTTTAGGTCCTAGTGTGAACTAAGTTGGTGTGCCTTTTAGCAATGTGCATTCTTTTCGCTGTCAACTGGCTTCGTGTCAGTGAATGATTTCATACTTCATCTATTGAAAAGAATAAAAAGTATCTTATATATATATATATCATAAGTGTTTAGAGGCTTTGAAGAAATCAAATGTAGGAATATTTATGAAGTTCTTATGCTTTGAGATGGTGCCTATCTGAAATTTTCTCCTGGATAGTTATTAATCCAGAGACTTTGAACTTTGGTAGACAACAGAGCAGTGCCTACAATGAAATTACTGTTCTCAACTTCTGCTTCATTATTTTTATTTCTCCCTTTTTTCTTTCACTTCCCTTTCTCCTTCCTTTTCTCCCCCTTCTCCCCCCTCCCTCCTCTACACCATCATCAAACATAGCCACAACTGTGATGGGAAGCCATTGTACATTTGTGTGAGTCAAGTGCAGAACTGGGATGCAAATCAAATTTTGAAGTACAATTGCACATTAGAATCAGTTGAATAAAAAGATTTCTGGATTCTGCACTAGGTTTTGATGCAGCAAGTAGGATGCAATTCAGTTCATTCTGACCATTCTATCCATATGATAATGTGTTTTTTAGAATTATAGTATAATCCAAGTAGTATGAAGTGCATATAAAAAAACACATACATTCCAAAAGGGTCTGTTAATTACCTAAATTTTCTTTCTTGTCTGTTGAAACAAATTTAAGAGTTACAAACACGTTCTTGCCCAAGATCCTAACTTGTATCTGTCAGTTGGAAAGTTGTAATCAGGATTTTTGTTTTTTCCTTGTTTGTTTGTTTTTATTTTATTTTGTATTTTTAACTTTGAGCTAACGTTTGATTAGTTGTAGTGGGGAATATTAGTTGATAACTTACCTTGATAGTAGTAGTGAGTGCTCATTGAGCCCTTGCTGCTGTCAGGGGTGTTCTAAGCATTTACTCATTCAAAACTTCTTTGGGGTGGGTTCTCTTTCTCTAGTTTTTGGATGGTGAACCTATAGTTCAAAGAGCTCAAATAAATTGCTGAGTTTATGGACCGTGTCAGCTCCTAGGATGGTGTGGGTCTAGGACAGGTCTCACTCCAGAGCCATGTTCTGAGTTGCTGTGGTGTGCTGCCTGTTACTGCCTTCTTTTGATTTAGTGGAATACAGGATAAGTGCTTTGAGATGACTACAGAGGAGGCTGAAATGGCTTCTTCTATTGACATCTATACTAAGAAAGCAAAGGTCACCACATTTTTGAAAATGAGACTGATTGGTATTACTTCTCATGATGTCATATTTGTTCAAAAGAAACCCTTCTTTTGTTTTATGTTGGAGCCCCAAACCAGAAGCCTAAATGGAAATGATGAGGCAGAGGAGTGGATTCCAGTGTGACGTTAGGCTTTATCAGTTGGTTTTTGTAACAGTGCCTATTCTCAGTAAAGCACTTTCCTTAGAGTTTGCTGCAGGCATCTTTTATCGCTTGCCACAGTAGATGGGGCTTTATCATACTGTTAGATAAAGTTTTTGCTGTAAGCATCCAGATGTTACTTTCTTTCACACCTTAAAGAGCACCTCTCCTATCTTAGCTATGTATAAGTCTTGATAGCGGCTGCAATTGAAATTAGATTTTAAATTAATTGTCAACACAATAAAAAGAACAACCTCCCAGCCTTCTCTGAATATTGCTCAGTTCATATCTCGATACAGCTTTAGAAACTTAAATTCTTTGTTATGATGAGTAAAGGAGTGAATGTAGTTAACACAGTATAGATTGACTTGGTTTGATAACAGCATTCACAATATGTCCAGAAGCTATTGGCAAAACAGCCTGGGATGGGGGTTGCAGCTATAGAGTGGAAAAGTTGAGCTTGCTTAAGCGGTTGTAGAAGTTTAAATGTTTTAATCAAAACTAGCTACCACAGCTCTGCTGGACAGAATGCTTGGCATTTGAACAATGGTAAATAATGCTTTTAGGTCACACACTTTTAATAGGAGAAAGAAGTAAAAGAAAACTACCAAAAATAGAGGAGATCAAATTAACTCTAAGCATCAGATGCTCAGCTACTTATTCAAATTTGTATATTTATAAAATGTAGTGGACTGCCCATCGTTTCCCTTGCTTATCAAGATTATCTGTTTTGATTAGAAAGGCTTGAGAACTCATCAGTTTTATATGTAAATTTTAACTAGATTGAATCTGAACTTAGACAAAATTTGCTTTAAAACCAGAATTGAACCCTAGTCAATATATTCTACTTAAGTGATTTTAACTCTTAACAAATTAGGTTTCCAAGTGAATGTTTATTTCACATTGAGAAATGACAGAGACATACTTAGTAATACCAAATTAAAACCTAATCCAGATGAAAAGCATGCCAGCTCAGGTTTTTGTCTATCTTCTGGTTTCTGCTGTGTTCGTTCACTCTTTATTTGGAAGGGCTGCTCGTCAGTAGAGTGTTCTGAGTAGTTCTCAGGTGTCTGCAGGCCATAGTCTCTAAAGCAGCACTTCTCCTCTAGTGGGTTGCTATCACCACAGGGGTCGAATAGCAGATAACCTGTTATTTACATTACAATTCATTACAGTAGCAAAATTACAGTTATGAAATTCCTATGAAATAATTTTTGTGTTTGGGGTCACCACAACATGAGAAACTGTTTTAAAGGGTTACAGCATTAGAAAGGTTGAGAACCACTGCTTAGAGCAGAGGATAGATAGTAGTCATGTGTTACCAAGAACCAGGTGCTAAGTGTTTTTGGATTTGTAGGCAGACCATGTGTCTTTGTCACCATGACTCAGCTCTGCTGCTGTAGTATGAAAACAACCCCAGTGTCTAAATGAGTAAGAATGACAGTGTGCCATTCAAACTTTATTTACTGAAATAGACAACAAACAAGATTTGACCTGTGGGTCATGGTTTGCTGACCTGTAGGAATACTCATCTGTGTATTCCAAACTGTGTTCTTTCCTCCTTTCTACTTGATGGAAGTTTTGGTAGCAAGATAGAGATTATTGGAGCCAGTGTGGCAGTACATGCCTTTAATCCCAACACTTAGAATGCAGAGGCAGACCAACCTGGTCTACAAAGTGAGTTTCAGGTCAGTCAGGGCTACACAGAGAAATCTTGTCTTAAAAGAAAAAAAGAAAGGAAGGAAGGAAAGAAAAACAAAAGATACAGATTATTGACATAAGCAAAACGTGATTTTTAGTACACATCTGTTTGGCATATTTACTGAATACCTTGACTGTTCCAGCTCATGTTCTGGACAACACACAGGACTCTTAGTGAGGTGGCATTCTCTGTTCTCAGGTGACTGTTGAGCCTCAGTATATGTCACCACAGAGATGTGAGAGCAAAATCTGTGAACACAACAGATTCTACATGGAAAGTTTTAGATATAAGATATGAGAACCCAGTCTTGCTGTCATCCGCATGTATTTAATTTCCTCAGTCCATACCCTTCTTATTTGTTCACTCCAGCAGTAGCTGAAGAACATTTAAGTGTTCTAGATTATGTTGTATTGAATATTTCTGTGTTAGGCTAAGTGACTAAATGAAAATCTTGATTATTTATGAAAAATGGGATTTGGGTTTTCTCTCTAAATTATCTTTATGCTTTTATACCACTTTTGTCTGTTTCGTTGCTGTGGCTCAATGGTTCATCTAAGGACTCTTCAAAGAAGCAAAGAATGACATAGAAATGCTAGCTCTTGAATAATAACCTGTCATGTTTTCAAAATCATGCTACTCGATCTCAAGAGAAAACAGAAGCAAGAATATGCACATATTGCCAAAACATCCATACTATTGAGAAAGCTGCTGAAATCAACTTTGTTTATATGAAATACTTTATTTATTACTAACAGTTAATATAAGAGTCTCAGGATATTTTAATATTAGAGATGATGGCATACATGAACCAGAGAAATGGTTTTCTTCTTTTTATATTAAAAAATACTGTTGAAGTTATAGCAGTAAAGCTTTATTTTACAGATTAAAAGTGGAAGTTTCCTTTTAATTCACAAGTCCATTGGAAGCCAACTTTTCTCTTTTTTTGATACTGGTAATTAAATGTAAGGCCCCACTCTTGCCAGAAATGTACCATATCTTACCACTGAAACTTTAGCCTCTGTGTGTGTGTGTGTGTGTGTGTGTGTGTGTATGCGTGTGTGTATGCACACGCAGTTGCTAAGGATTGAACTCAGGTCCTCATGCTTGCATAGCAAGCACTACTATAAACTGAGCCATCTCTCCTGCTCCCGCAACCCTCATTTTATGATTTTACTTTGAGATGGGGTCTCACTAAGTTGCCAAGGCAGGCTTTGCACTCATTGAAACCCAGGAAGTTGTTGAATTTGGTATTTTTCTTCTACTCACCCCCTTGATTAGCTGGGATTTCAGCCCTCTTCCTCCAGGCCTGGCTCCATATTTTTTTCTTCATGCAAAATTTTAGATAGTAATTTATTTTAGGCAGTAGTTTGATCCAGGAGTGAAAGTGATAGTCTAGGGCACAAGATGGCAGACTGACCTGTGGGTCAGGGCCAAATCCAGTTTACCACTTGGTTCGTAGAAGTTCTGTGGAGCTTAGTGTACCCGTCGTTTGTGAGCACTACCACACTAGAGTCCAGGGAGTTGTGAGAAAGAGTGTGTGATTGGCAAAGCCTAGAACATTTCCTACTGACTGTGACAGGAGTTGCTGAGCACTGGTCTAGGCAGTGTTCTCCAACAGAATTTTCTGCCATGACAGAAATGTTCAATGTGCCTCTAGCTAGCAACATGACTTTCGTGTAGTCAGGCGGTAGCTTACTTCAAACTGCTCCCTGTAGGATAGAGACTACTGTGTTTGAAGGTGAACAGCATTATTTGTTGTTTAATTCTGTGGAATGGCAGGAAACATGAAGCACGCATCACTTATAGTGACATATTACATATAATACATACTGCCTGTAGGATACAATCAGTAAAAATCTGCTGTGATTTCAACCATTTCATGTATGTTGTTATTCTTTGCAGTGAGGAGGAGCTCCCATATCATAATGCAGCTGCAGACCGGGTAAGTGTGGCTCTTTGTTTATTTGTAGTTATTGATGAATTTCCTCTAGAGGAACAGAATCTGCTTTTGGGATATTTGAGTGCTGAATCATATGTACCTGGCATCGTTAGAATTTGACCGTAATTGTATTGCTTTTATGAAAGGAATTCAAATAAGGGTGAAATAAGTTTAGGAGGATTTATAAGATTCTCATCTTTCTTTAAAATTACGGAAAAAGGAGCTGGGTAGTGGTGGCGCATACCTTTAATCCCAACACTCGGGAGGCAGAGGCAGGAGGATCTCTGTGAGTTCAAAGTCAGCTTGGTCTACAAGAATTAGTTCCAGGACGGGCTCCAAAGCTGCAGAGAAACACTGTACCGGAAAAAAACAAAAACAAAAACAAAACAAAAAACAAAAAAAGAAAAGGTCAGCAGTCTGAAATGCTCAGCCCCAGCTTAAGGCTCTACCTGTCTGAAACACTTCTCTGTGGCAGTAATTTCCATCCATCCATATTGTGTGTGTG
>LOEQ01000340.1:211816-243209 GCA_001685075.1 Bramus lutescens | reverse complement strand
AGAGAGAGAGAGAGAGGATACAAGACATTTAAACTAATAGATGGCAAACATTAATATGCAAAAGTGTATCTAAATAAAAAAGAATGGCTACGTCCTAAAGTGGTATATTGGTAATTCATAGAAATAAAAGTGAAAGTTAGCAAGAGATGTCTGGATCCCGTAGGGCTGCTTAGACTAAGTGTGTGTCATGCTCTTGTGCTGACGTGGATTATTTGGGTGTTTTCCTGTTGGTAGAGGAGGAGGTTATGCTATAAGAAGTCAAAGGATGGAATGGGGAATAACAAAAACACAACAAATGGCAGCTTAACCAGTCTCTGGTTCTTCACAGTTTGGCCATCTCTAAAGTCAGATTTAGCAAAACATTAATTAGATTTCAGTGCCCCACTGAGTTTTAAAATTAAACATATTTCTGGAACCATCTGCATCATTTATATCACTAATATAAAAATTGTGTTTAGCCTTTTGAAAAATGGGAATTAATGTTCTTTTGCTCACAAGTGATCATCTTTTATTATAAAAACTTTAAAGAGTTAGAAAGTAATTATAGATTTTTATGAATATACCTAAAGGTAAATTCTCTAAAATCATTCTCATTGGTGAGGATCTGTTCTTAAATTCAGGATTTTCCTTGGGGATTTATGTTTTAATATCTAAAATTATTGGTGGTGAGTGTGTGCCATCTGCCAGTGTACTGCCTGCCTGTTTGGGACTGGATTGAAGTCAGTCAGTAAGGAGCCATAATTTTCATTCAGGAAGCATGATTGCCTGTGTTAGAAAGAATATAGGATGGCAGCTGAAGACAGAAGAGAGGCGACAGCAAAGCACAAGGAGAGCCCACCTGCCTTCTCTCTCTCTCTGCCCTTGATTTGTCCCTTAAGCTCTTGTATCTGCTTCCTCAGTGGCAGACCTGCCTCATGAGGCTAAAGGGAGTGTGCATCCTTGGAGTGTAAGATGAAGCTGCAGAATTGTTGCCTTTCTTGGGTAGTTGTTTCTTTTCATTGCTTTTTATCATGCATTTAGACCTCAATACTTAGGGGAAAACTATTTTTCCCCCTGGAAACCCAAAAAGTTAAACCCTGTTAACCTGCCTCAGTGCTCAGCTCCGATGCAGATCTCAGTTTTGATATATGGACATACAAGACTCTTAATTCACCATTGCAGCCTTGTTTCCCTTTTCAACTCTTTGAAACTTCTGTCACCTCCATGGGGTACTGAATGATATCAGGATCACATGTATCCCGTGTCACACCAGATAAATTCCATAGTAATCTTTCAGCTCCTCATGTAGGGTCTTTGACTGCTTTTCCATGTGACCTTAGTACTAGCCTATTTCATGTCAGAGTCCCTGCCACAGCGTTGTATCGCCTTTGTCAGCACACGAGGAGTCTCAGGTTACAACACTGGCTTATTTTTGTATATTATTTCTCTTGTTATATATTAATCACACAGTAACTAAATTAAATTCTTTAAAAAAGCAGACTTAGTCATCAAAAATATTAATGTGCTAGAACTGAGTAAAATTAGATAAAAGAGAATTGAAGCTTATAGTTGTTTTTCTGTTGCTTTGCAAAATAACTTCAAATTTTCCTTTTAAAAAACTTTTGTAGTCTACATTGGACTTTTCTGATTGTCTTTAAAGCATTAGAAATGACAAGCCCTTTCACTGTCTTCTCACTGACAGCAAGTACTATGTGAGATTCCTGCTATCAGCTTTTGGCTGCTGTTGATACTGGTCTCACATTATCCCTCTTAGAAGCAAGTTAGGCAGGGTATTTGCTCTCTGGAATAATGTAACTTCAAAAAGCATTTTCTTTGGTTTTGTTATCTTGTGATTTATTAGTAAAGAAGTGTCAAACAAACAATAACACTGTATTTGAACTTTATTTTAGCAAAAGCAACTGGAAATTGAAAGAACTACCAAATGGCTGAAAATGCTGAAAGGATGGGAAAAATATAAGAATACCGAGAAGGTAATTTAAAATAATGTTATTTCCATATGAAGCTATTGAAATTCATTGTGGATTTTCACAGTAAGAGTTTTCCTTCAATTATTCCAATGTTTACATTCACGCTCATTTTTGAAATTTTAGTTTAATGAAGCAGAATGCTTTATCTTAAAAATCTTCACTTTGGAAATTGAGTCCCCTGGTCAGAGTGGTTCCAGCAGTCAGAGCAGTGCTGGGCGTCCAGAGGTCTAGTGTAACTGGCTTTAACTGCTCTGTTATGTCTTCTGTGCCTCACTTTCTTCTGCTTCCACTCTGGCTTCCCTTTGGGGTCAGAATCCTTGCTGTCATTCCAGGCTTCACATCCGTATTACATTGCTGAAAAAGAAAGCCCTCTGAATACTTTTCCTGGAAGCAAGAGTCATCTTCTCTCCAGAAGCTTCCAGAAACCCTTGTGCTGCTCTGCCCTGAATCCATGCTAAGTTTTAAACCAAGTAGAGGGGGTACAAGAGGGGAACCAACAAAAACTAAAACTCAAGCTCCTTAAGTTCCTTAAGATCACTCCCAGTCCTGCTGAGAAGCCTCAGCAGGTGAAGGCGCTGTGCAAGCCTGGTGGGCCAGAGTTTGAGCCCCAAGCCCACATAAATCAAGTTGTCCTCAGATGGCCATATGATTGCTGGAGCATGCTTTCCAAAGTTTAATGTTATCAGTTGCAACACGGTGCCAACAGTCTTTCTTCAAGTCGGAGCTTTGGTGTGTTTATTGTGAGAAAATGCTTGCCAAATATAGCCACAATTCCAAAGAGCCCTAGAACTGTGGGTGGTTAGTTGTTCTTTCAAGTATAATGGCATTCTGTGAGATGAAACATTTGGTGCAAATTGTCATTCAGACATCTTGAGAAGCACTTTTTCCGAGGTAGCCATCATATTTGAGTTTAAGAGTTAATTCAATTAGTGCTTTCTATGTTGTATCAGGAACATTCCTATGTAAAACTGACCTTGTAAAAAAATGAGTAAAAAGTACAGTAATTCCAAATTGAACTGTTGTTGCCTTGGTTTGTACCCTGTGGTAGTAGCTTTATTACCATCCCTTTCTGCCGTCAGTGCGAAAGTCGTAGTGAAAATGGAAAGAGACAACGTGTTCATATTCTGAAAATGATTTTGGTCTCATGCTTGCAAGCCCCTGATACCTCACCTTCAGTTCATCCACAGTGTAATAGTGCTCATTTTAAAGGGTTGCTGGTCTGATGGACCAACACAGGAAAACTAGCACGACCTGGCCTATAGACAACACCCAGTAAATGGTAGCTACCTGTGTAAAGCTTTTAAAGGGTGGGAAACATCCTATACCAGAACACAACTAAGCTAACTTTTAGAACTTTTGGGGTTTTTCCCCTTCTATTTCCTTACTCTTTAAATTTTTAAATTCCACTTATTTAGTGTCTGTGTATGTGGGTGCATGTGTGTTATAATGTGCAAATGGAGGTTAGAGGAAAACGGTCAAGAGTCAGGTTTCTTCTAATGTATGTGGTCTCTGGGTTTTGAAATTAGATTTTCAGGCTGGACTACAGCACCTTTACCTGCTGAGCCATTGCACTGGCCTGCAATTCTTTATACTTTTCCATGAAATCAGCCTTTCCCAAATACACACTTGTATAAATACAAATTATTGTGTGTCAGCATAACAAGAATTGTGAAGAGCATCAGTTACTCAGGTTTTAACTGATGTAGGAGCAGCCCTGAGACTAACATAAAGCCCAGTGGAATAAATTCCAGCTTGTCTCATACTAACTGTATGACTTTGGGGAAGATATTTAATTTTTCCACAGCAAGGTTACCTTGACATGGGGCAACAGTAATGCCTACTTTTCAAGCTGTGGTGAGGATTAAATAACCTAAATAACCTACCGTAGTACAGCATAGGAAGTGCTGCTTGTTAGCCCAGGAAAGGCTGTTTTGTAGTGTTGGGGGAAAGAGCTAAGCAAAGTCAAGTAAGGTTTCTTTTATTATAGGACTCTTCAGCCATTACTGTGGACTATGACCTGCCATTGTAGGAAACATATTTCACTGTGGAGATCTCTTGGTTATGAGATATCTCACAGAGCTAAGGCCATTGTTTTTTTCTTTGTGAGCACCGCAAATATCCTTATTTTAAAGTTAAATTCTTACTATTCTATTTTACACCAAAGTGGGTTAATTTTGTGTTGTTGAGTCTTTGTTTTAACATTGAGTTTAGAGCTCAAGATAATTTTAAAAGGAATCACTTCAAAGTGGGAAATTAGGTACAGTTTCTGTGCTCTTATTTAATAGCACACCCCCTCAGATCAGCTTGCAGCTGACAGCTCCTTTTCCTCTGTGGAAAGATTGCTCAAGCCATGATGACAGGATAAGTTTCAAAGCATCACACCTACACTTTGGTTTCACATTCAGTCTAATAAAGTATTTGTAGGATTATGCAGCTTTATTCTTCTCTAGTCTGCATGTATCTGTTGAAGTAAGGAAGTCTGTAAAGATGAGTACTTCTGCTAGGCTGTTACTCTGACAGCAACTCCAGCTAATGCAGTTCCCATTAAGAGGGATTTTAGCAGAACTATTTCTTTGATGTATAATTTTAAAGCACTCTCCCATAACTATAGTGGTAAAATCATTTGATGATATATATGGTCCAATTTGGTGTGAAACAAAATGTACCTTCTAAAAGAATTACCACCTTCAATTCATACCTTGTTTTTATACACTGATGTAAAAAGGTAACATTTTTGTTTCTTCCAAAGGGAGGGAGGAATGTTTTCTCTTCAGAGTCGCTGCTTACATAGTAACCATGCAGAAAGGTTCTAAAAATGTCTTGAAATGCACACATGGCTGTAGTGTAGAATATTTGGAGTTTTAGAGCTGAGCTTTTTTGAAAGCTTTCTTGAAGGTCATGACGGCTGTGTTCCCACAGTGATGGCCTGCCTACCACAACAGGGGGCTTTGTTTCCTTTTAGCTGTGAGATGTGTGCTTACATCACAGGCATCACAGGGTTGTCATAGAAAATAGATAGTAATGCTGTGCTAACTGGAAGATCAGCAGATAGAAACTACACTACAGACTTGTCAATAAACTATGCTTTGATGTAATGCCTAATGTTTTACAAAATTGCTAAAACTTCTATCATAATTGACAAGATGGAAGGAAAAATGTGTAAACATAACAAGTCAGTTATGTAAGTGGTCAAGCATGGTCACCGCTCAGCATCTGAGGGGGTTGTTCTAGGACCCTTGTGGTTCCAGAGTCCACAGATGGACTGGTCTTTCATATCGAATGGCACAGTGTTTGTAAGTAGCCAGTGGCTAGTGTCTGTCATCTCCAGGCCAAGTGTACATATGGTGTGAATATTTACTAGACAGCACTAACATGAAAGAAGTTTGAGGCATTTGTAAAACAGTTTTTTAAAAAAATAATTTTGACTTGTGATTAAATCTAGAGATATAGAACCATGAGTCTGGAGGGCCAAGTATATGTGAAAATCAATAAGTGCAATTAAAAGTTCTTATTTTAGAACATCTTTATTACTTTTCTGTTATATGTTTAATGTGCATATTTGGTGGATGCCAGAGATATCACTTTTATATTTCTTTTAAGTTCAATTATCATTGTTTCAGTGTTGTCTACTCTTGAGTTTTAAAGCATTTTTTGTCACTTATCCATATAGTTTAATAACTCTAGCTTGACAAAACCCATGTATTGTGGTCATGAAAGGATGACCTTTGTTCTAAAGAAATATAAACCCCATAATTGTATGCTTTCATGTGTGTGTTGTATGCTTATGGAAAAGGGCCCATGATTGCAATCACAGTTTCGGGGAGGTACAGATAAGTGGATCCCTGGAGTTTGCTGGTCCATCAGTCTGGTCTACTTGGCAAGTACCAGACCAGTAGAGACCCTATGTCAAGAGATGGAGGTAAACAATACCTGAAGAATTAAGAGGGACTCCTATGTTGTTATTTGGCCTGCACATGCACATGCATAATATGTGTGCCTGCACACATGTACCAATGCCGCTTCTCAAACGAAAGCACAGGCGCGTGCACCCGCACCCTTCAAGCTTATGTGTCTAAGTTGTGAATAAAACAAAAGAATTTAATGCTTTGACTTGGGTTTCATCTTTTAGATACATCATTATATATATGCAAGTGTTGTAAAGTCTAAAGAAATAAGTAAAATCCCAAACCCTCCTTAAGGGTTCCTGCCATAATTTATTAATAATTTCTTCTTTTGGACATTAATTTTTAAATTTTGAAATCTTATTATATATCACATTGTAATGACCTTAATAGATTTGTATATTGTTTTAAATGGACTAGAATCACATGATTATAAGATAAAGAAGTCTGTTGGGTCTTAAGATCCTCAGAGTAATTGCAATGTATATTTCAAGAACCTAAGATGATAATGATTACTTAGATGCCTAATGTTTTTGAAAAGCAAATTGTGGGCTGGGGAAGTAGCTTAGTAGTTGAGAGCACTTGTCTACGGCCCTGGGCTTGATTCCCTACATAGCTGGCAAAGGAGTAAAGAGGGGTCTTTGTCTTTCTTTGATGGACTTTGATTGACAACTTTTTTGTATGATCAGATAGGCTTATAAGAAAAGGGACAAATGGTGAGGTGGGCAGTTGAGCTAACTGGGGTCGGAGATGGCACACCATGTATTCTACAGGGAGATGGTGTTAGGAAAGAATTTATACGATACTGTCTGCACTCATGAGGATGCTTTCGGCACAGGACCACTTCCTGCTATTTGGATCACCTTCTAGCAGTGTGAGGAAGGGATGGTGTATAGTAAGGAAATGTGTAAACAAGATGAGTCACCAAAGAGCATTGGCTCTGCTCATATAACTCTTAAGGGACACTTCTGTGATAGTCAAGCATTCCGATTTACCAAGTGTTTTTTACGTTTCTTTTTTTCCTATTTTCTTTTGGTAGTTTTTTACTTTTTTCCTTCTATGATTATGTTCCCTTTTAAGATATAAAAAAAAATAAAAGTGACAGAACCTAATTGTATTGACTTATTAAAATTTATAAATTAACAGTCATGAATATCTGAAAAAGAAAACCTGAGAGATATTCAGCAGACCAATGGAAGGGACTATCTGAACTTTTGTCAGGTTTTAACCTTCTCCAGTTTCCTTCTCTTTTAATCAGTTTCATCGACGAATTTACAAAGGAATTCCACTCCAGCTCCGAGGCGAAGTCTGGGCTCTTCTTCTTGAGATCCCTAAAATGAAAGAAGAAACAAAAGACCTTTATAGTGTGAGTAGTTAAATTAACTATGAGTTTGAAGTTAAAATGCAATATCATTTCTCTTTGTTTTTAAGGTGATAGGGTATTCTCCAATCACCTGAAATTGTATTGAGATTTCATTGCTTACTGTTTTGTTTTGTTTTGTTTTGTTTTGTTAGTGCCAGTCTACTCAAATTTTAGATCAAGTGTTGTCTGTATCAACCAGTATTGTTAGACACTGACAGTGATCCATTAGTGCTAGGACATATTTATAACGAAAATTGACTTACGTTTGGTTGTTCTACTAATAAGGAGATTTACATCATGTTTAGAGTTTATGGGGAAGGTAAAATCAAAATCCCATTTTTCTAACACTGCCTGCGTATGATTGTTCAGTAAGGCTGAGTGAGGGAAAGTTTGTTCCCAAGACTATCTAGTGTCTTCATTTTCTTATTTATGCACTAAAAAGTTAAAGTTGACTGAGTGATAAATTTTTCCTTAAATTGCATACTGATTAAATATACTTCCTTATCATTAAACCATACTCTTTCTAAACCTAAGTTTATATTAACCTTTGAAAAGAATAAGAACTTTACATCTAAGATTCTTGGATTCATAGGTTTTAAAGTATGTTCCATAGAAAATGCATTTAAATAGAATTAATTACAACAGGACAAATGGGGAAAAAGAAAAATCAATTTAAACCCAGGCAGTTGTAAAAGACACTTTAATGTCTTTTGGTATTTTTCTTCCCTGTGTGCGAACTCAGATGAATGCTTGCCAAAAGAAAGATAATAAGCAGTAGTTAAAGAGTTAATAGTTTTATGAGAGTACAGGGCTTCACACAGGCAGTGAAATTTGTGTTTCAGGGTATTAGAGTTTGACATTACTTTAGACTACTGATAAGATTATTATTAGCATCAAGTTTTTAGAGCCCATCTTCAAAGTGATATTTACCTGAGAGAGCACACATACAGTTTAGCTCTAGCACTTAGAACAGTGTGCCCAGCATACAGCACGTGCTCAGTAAATATCTGGTTAATAAATGAACACAGAAAATAGCCAGACCACACAGTACTTTTGTCTGCATACTGTATTCATTTCCAGGGCTGCGAGTGACCAAAGAGAACAGTTTGTCTGTCCTGTCACAGTTCTGGAGGATAGAGTTCAGAAGTTAGTGTTGCTGCAGGGAGAACTCTTTTCTGGCCTTCTGCCAACCTCTGGTGGCTGCCCGCAATTGTTAGTGTTCCTTGGCTCTAGCTCTGTAGCTCCTTCTCTGCCTCCTGTGTCACTTGTCACGTGTCTCCTCCCTGAAAAGGCTGCCAGCCGTTGGATTTCAGTTTTGTTGTTATGCACATGCTCTCTTCTGAGCTTAATGATGATTTCAAAGTCTCTGCTTCCCAATAAGGCCATGTGCACTGGTTCTGGGTGGACACGAGGGGACACTCTTCAACCTAATATATTTGTTTTTTTTCCTATATAGTCATTCCAAGACTAGTTCATGTAAAAAGAGTGGTTTAGTAATCCAGTAACAACAAACCAAATGAATGTTAAGGCTCCCAAGCTAATTGTTTAGTTTGATACCTTCAGACATTACAATTATTACTTAATTCCCCTCATGACATCATTTAATCATGCCTTCTTTTCCTGACCCTTCTTTCCTTGTCCCTCTACAAAAATGACTTACGTTTCTGTCTTGCACTATGCTATGAAGTGATTCTTCCTTTTTTAATCTACCAAGGTGTTGTGTTCTGAGATGGAGCCTGGCATGTTGTGCACATTCAGGTCTTTAGCTTCATCTGCAGATGTCTGTGCCTCTTGTTGGAGCAGAGCTCTGTATGGTGTTACACAGCACACAAAGGTAAATGTGTGCAGAGCTGGCACTTCCTGTGAGGACACGAGACTGTATGGATATTTTCATTCTAGATAGTGCATGACATTTAGACAGCCAAATAAAAGCATTAACTGAGCTGAAGTCCATGAAGTCTCAGTGGACTAGAAGATTTGAGTGGGGAGAAAAAGTGGGTTGAGTTTTCAAGGTGCTTTAGAATGCCCTTTCTGATTCCCTTTCTCCAGCTGGGATCTGGTTGGTTTTAGTTTGAAGCTTCGTATTATTGTATTTTGGAAACATCTTTCCTACTTCACCTTGTGGAGCATTGACCTTGTTAGGATACTTTATGGACATTATTTGAATGCTGTACAGGATTGTCTTACTTAAGGCTTGCCATTACAGCACGAGACAGGTTTTACTACTATTTTCTGTATCATTATCGTTTCATTTAACAGACCAGGAACCTGAACTTAGCAAGGTTTTGTAACTTCTCACCCAGGGTGAGCAAAGAACCCAGTCTGTTCTGGCTCCAAACCAGTGTTTCCCCTTTTCATTTAATTATATCACATTTGTGTCTGTCTTGAATTTAGAAACATACCTTAAAGTGGCAGAAGGCCCATGCACCATGGTTCTAAAACTCGACAGCATGAGCCTAGTTCAGGCTTCTGGGAGGAACCCCACAGAGACACTGCTGCCCTGTCTACAGTATAGGCTCAGTAGGTCTCTTCCTTTTAGTGAAAGCATTCCTCCATGTTATCACTGTGGTACTTGTGAATATGGATCTCCGTGTTGGGTAGCTGTAGAGTCTGCTCACCTACTTGTTGGTGGGGTGTGGGTAGGGGGTGCTGTGTTTGTTTCACTGCATCTGCTGCCTATAAATCCTTGGAACATGAATAACATTTCTGCCCAGTGCACTTTTACCTGCTTCCTTGCCTTTGCTTCTGTCTTAATGTCTTTGCTGTGATTTTTCATGTCTTTGAGAAAAGCCAGTATTATAGATATGTTTGGGTCTTTTTTTTTCCTTCAGCTAAATTTTATTTTAAGACATTTTTTGGTCATGTCTTTCTTCCTGTGTTTTGACGTCTCAGCGCTTACCAGGAGGCCTTTAGAACAAGTGAAGCCTCTATATTTGACTGTTTCCTTAACAATAAAAGATACTTAAAAAGCAAATATATGCAGGTTACCATTTGTGTTGCTTCAAAACTCTGGAACATACTATGGTTATTCTTCATATTTTCTTTTGGGTATATTGTATTGCTAAGGATGAAAAAGGCCTCTTATAGACTAGAAAAATGTTATCTCACTGGGTCATACTCCCCAGTCCACTCTCCTCTTTTAAAAAGCTGCAGAAGGTCACACCTCAAAACACAGTTAAAATACTTAATATATATACACATAAATGTCAAGCCCATGTATATTCTAGACATAACCACATGGCTTTTACTCCACTTTTCCTTTTGTTAGGGGTTAAAGTTATGTTTATATATNATATATATTGAATTGATTTAGACTCAATTGTATTACCAGTATATGATAAATGACTCCATATGAATGTGTGTCTATGGATAATGATTTATACTTAAACATAGGTAAATACAAATAGTTACAAATTTTAATCATCTTTCTGGTTAAACACTGGTAATGAAAACAGTCATAATTTAGCTCCTTTTCCTCAGAAATGCTACCAGATTGACAGCAGAGTTTTACAAAAGGCAAACCTATAAGGAATAAGAAAATGAAGAAATCATGCCTGCCACAGTTTGGACCGCAGAGTGCAGAGAGTGCAGACAGGCAGAGTAAACAAAGCAAATCTGAGGAATCTAAGTCCTGTGCTGGCAGTAGGAATCTGGAGAAGCCACATGGTTTATGTCTTTCATCTCTAGAGGACTTGGTAATCACCACCTGCAGGTACCTCAGGACATAAAGGTGAAGCTGAACACTGAAGTGGTTGAAAGTCTGTGGGTGAAGCAGTTGGGAGCGAGGCCCCAAGTCTCCTCCAGCACAGGCCCAGGACTGTAGGTCCCTTACTGGGAGAAGGGGGAGCAGCTGCTGTCCTAGCTGTGCAGGGGCTAATACCCCAACTTTGGTACAGTTAGCTTTTCCTCAAGAGTACCAACAGTTAGATGCCAGTCAGGAGCTGGAGAGAGATTCCCTGGGATATGTGACCAGTGCAAGAAAACAGACACGAAGACCTAGGGCTCTAGGGGCTGTACTGCAACTGCCCTGTTACATCCTCACTCTACAGTGGCATCACTGCCCACTGTTGTGAAGCTCCATCTGGGCACACAGCTTTGTTTAATGCCTTACTTTCAAGTAGAAACAGATAACACAAATATTAGTAGTCTTTTGAGGAAAAGGACTTAAATTGGAGACAAATAAAACAAGTGGAAAATGCACTTACAAGAAACAGATCATGGAATAAGAAGAAAACCTAAAAGATTGTTGTTAGTATCTTCAGAGAAATGAAATCGACATTGCACCCACAAAACAGTATAGGAAGCTATAAAAAGGAGCATTCTGTAATAGCAAAGACCTTAAGAATATAAAAAAAGTAATGAAAAACTTAATTGAAAATAATTGAAAATTTTCAGAAAATAAAATTTAAAGGCACAGATACTAATAGAGAAAAAAGAAAATGAGCTTGATTAGAAGATCCCACACTGTATAACCAATCTTCTGAAAGAAAATGGAATCATGGCAGGGGAGGAAGAGGAAATTGACATAGGAATCCAGAATTATTAAAGACAGCTTTGCAGAGATGAGAGATGTATGAGTTTGTAAGATTGAAAGTGCCCAAATCTGTGGATGAAAATAGATCCAAAACAAGTAAAAAAATGGACAGCTTCCAAACAGAGTGCTCCCACCAGCTCCAGAGAAGAAAAGATCTCACCTAGAAACAGAGAATTCCGGTGGCAGCACAGGAGGCCAGAAAATGGTAAAACACTGCCTTTTGAGCAAGAATACTTCTAATTTAGAATTCTCAAGCAGGTTCCACAGTCATTTGAAAGAGTAAGTCACCAGATATTTAAGATTTCCAAACCTTTGTACTTCTGTGGTGCCCATTCACAGTAGCTATTGGAGAATGCAGTCCATAAACCAAGACCCAGGAATCGGGGACTCAAGCTCAGAGCAAAGCTGAGGAAGCCCTAAGACCAGAGGCAGTAGCCTTGAGGACAGGCCACCTAAGCAGAAGCGTGACTGGCTGCTTTGGGAGAAAGTTTAAGAAGTTGGCCAAGGCTGGCCTTGGTAGTGCATGTCTTTAATCCCAGCACTTGTGAGGCAGTGGCTAAGGTAACTAGATCTCTGTGAGTTCAAGGCCAACTTTGTCTATGTAGTGAGTTCCAGGCTAGCTAAGGCTACCAGACCCTGTCTCAAACAAACAAACAAACAAACAAACAAAAGATGCAAAGAAAAGAAACTGGATATTCTGTGAATTATACAGAGTGCTTCAGATTGGTGTTGAATTTCCTGCAAGAATATAGAAAGTGAAGCAAATTAAGAAGCAGTAATTCATTCTAAGCAAAGAAAATCCTGAGCCAGAGGAAAAAGAATTCCTTGAAGAGTGCACCACTCAGCCATGTTAGTCTTACAAACCTCAGACATGCCCTGATCTAAATCTGATACCATGGAAGGGAAAGGCTGTGAGCAGAGTAGATGAGGGCATGGAAGGAAGGAAACGTTTTCTTTGTGATTCTTTTTATATTGCCTAGATCTTTCTTTAAGCCATGGGAATTATTTCCCTAGCCCTACCCTCTGCCAATACATACATACATACATACATACATACATACATACATACATACATACATACATACATATATACATACAGTTTTTAATTAGGATCATTTTGCTATTAAGATCATAGACTTTCAACAAGTGATTTTCACGAAAATTTCTTCTCTTTTTCTTCTTCAGAAATTAAAACACAGAGCACGAGGTTGTTCACCTGACATCAGACAAATAGACCTTGACGTGAACCGCACATTTAGGAACCATATTATGTTTAGAGACAGATACGGTGTTAAGTAAGTAAAGTTTAATATTATAAAATGTGAATAGCATGTGCAAATGGTTTTTATTGGAGTCTTTAAGATGAACTGTATTTTTAGGATGTCTTGTTTGTACTATAATTTTTATTTCAATCCTAAAAGTTTTTTAGATCATTTAATTCCATGTTGAGTGAAACTGGGGTCTGACTTAATTTACCGTTTTAAAACATTGGCATAGTACATGCTGTAAAATTGGTAAGGAATTATTTTATGATTTTAAAATTCTTAAAAATATTTTGTAGGTACTAGGGAGGCTGAGGAAGGAGAATTGCAAGTTTGAGGTCATTTATAGATGTGAGAGCATGTATTTATTCGAAAACTGTTGGTAATAAGTTTATCTCTCGAATTGTGACCTCATGAATAAATGGAACTTGAAAGAAGAAAATGAATTAAATGAGAAGTTAATGTATGGAATATTTGTCCTTACAGCAGTGGCCACCACTGTGTCAGTGTAGTAATGAAAAGACACTATTGTGCCGGCCTATGTATCATTTAGAATCCAATCAGCAACACAGAAACTGTAGGCTATGATCTGTGTTAAGGTCTGCTTGACCAGGAATGGCAGGCTGGAAAGTTCTGTCTGTGTGGATTGCCTTGGATAATTTTCCTGACTCAGATTTAACAAACAACAGATTTAATCACATCTGTAAAACTCTTGAGCACAGCACCTAGGTCAGTACTTAAATAATAAGGGAATTGCAGCCTAACTAGTATAGCTGACCATTGCAGCTTGTCCTTGTGAACTTGGTGCCCACACATCCCTTTAAACCATTCTGATTCCATGTGAGGCTATAACAAAATCATACATCTGTCTAGTATGATGCATCTATTTTGTTTACAGCTGAAAACACATCAACCCTTTGTCCACAAGTGGATTTCAAGTCCTTTGCCGGTAGTCATGCTTAAATAGTATATAGTATAACTGTATAATAGTATAACTGTAGTATAGAGTTACCTATTAGTACTTCTAATATAAGATAGTGAGAGAAAGAAAATACTAATATATAGGCATTCACACCAAAATATAAAGGAAAAGTGCTAGTAATTACTATAGTTATCCCTGTGACTGGCCATGTATCATGGTATTTATAAATACATTTTTCCATTGCCTATCCATCAACAAGTACCTCAGCTGTGTTATAGGACTTAGGGCTTCAATCCTGAAAAATCTGAACCATTATCAGTCTATCTAAATAATGTTGCTATAGTTTTCCATAGTTTTCCTTAAACATATACTCTTTGTATGTACTTAGTATGTACATGCTAAGAAATTCCCCAAATAGTCTCCTTTATTCCAGGTGTGATTTCGTTGTGTCTTTTAGGTTAGTAGCATCAACCTCTCTCATAAATATCAAGCCATCCTGACTAATGTAGTCACCTCTTTTGCCTGTTGAATCCAAAAATGACATAAGAAACCCAAAGCAGTTGTGTGGCAGTTTCACTTCCAACTTGATGGAGTCATTGTTGTGTCTCCCTCTAGGCTCATTCCTCTTTTCTGTTTTGTTCTGCTTTGGGATTTTGAGGTAGGGTCTCACTATATAGCCCAGGATGGATGGCTTAGAACTTGTGATCCTCCTGCTTTAGCCCCTGGGTGCTGGTATTACAGTTGTTCACCACCAGGCCGGTTCTGTTAGAAGTAAGATTAAGTCAGCAAAGATTGAAGTGGCACAAACTTTAGCAGTGAGTTGTTAGGAATGTAGTGGGTGCAGCTCCCTACCTTCACTCTGATGGGTAATCTAGTCTTAGGATGGGACTGTTCTACTTCCTGGGGATGTCTTCCCGGACTGCCACTTCCTGCACTTAGCTACTGCTCTAAGAGTCTTCAAGAGGTTGTCCATATGTTATTTCACCAGAGGCTTCAGAGTAAGATAGTTGAATGAAAGAAGGAAATGGACTTAAGAGGCTCAGCAAAGCCTTGGTACTTCCCATATGAAGTTTTTCTATCTGAATGTATGATAATGTCTCAAATTTAAACTATTATATTATATTGAGAATTCTGGTTCAATTTGAGCTTGGTATGCTTTTTTTTTTAACTACAATAGTAATTTTATTTGAATTCTTTTTGTTTTTAGTCAGCCTGTATTTTTTAAGTTTGTACTTTTAAAAATTAAATTCTTTTAAAAATTAAATTATGTTTAATATAAATTTTCAATTCTCTAGGCAACAATCCTTATTCCATGTTCTTGCTGCATATTCTATCTATAATACGGTAAGTTGGGGCCTGCTTGCCTAGTTCTTTGAATTGTATTCTGAAGAACCAAAGATTCTTGTTGGCACTCTACGTAACATGGCACTTGTAGGCCATTTCTTCATGTCAGATGGTCTCCATAGTCCCATATTAGCTCTGGTGTTTTTATAGCACCCATGTTGACCCAAGATCTGATTTGGAAGTAGGAAAACCTAGATATGACTACAGGATGCCTGTGAGCCTCGCTTTTCCTCCCTCCAGATTGTTTTAGTTTTGTTATATTTTTGTGGTCTTTGGTTTTCTTTTTTAAGCACTTAAGATTAGGCATGGCAGGGTAGGAGAGGGAGCAGTGGCCTGCTGCCTCTTCCTCACTCCTGGCAGGTACTGTTGTAATATCCTAACTTCTCACCTGTGGGAGGTCTGTGAGGACTAAAACTAAACCTTGTGTCTGTATAAACAGAGGGGACAAGACAGGAAACTGAGATGTTTGGGAACAGTTTGCCAGCTTCTGAGAACCATATATTAAATAAAATTAATATTCACATTGTTAGAGATTGTATTGCCGTATTACACCTAAAAGGGTTTTTTTTTAAAATGTATCTTGAGGCTTTCCCCACACCTGTTTACTCTTGAGCACAGTTGAATTCTTGTATAGCATGTGTCCCGATGCTGTAGATATTACGACAGTTATCTCTAGAATTGCCCAGTGATATATCTAGGCATTTCCTGGTATTTTACAGATTAACCTTTCTCATGTATGTGTTCATGGAATTTGATTTTAAAGCCCCAAGTCTGTGTTTTCATTGCTCCTTAGGAAGTCGGGTACTGTCAAGGAATGAGCCAGATAACAGCCCTACTCCTCATGTACATGAACGAGGAAGATGCCTTCTGGGCCCTGGTCAAACTCTTCTCAGGCCCCAAACATGCTATGCATGGTAAGAAAACCTCATATATAAGGATAAACAAGCAGGGGGAAAGCAAACGGAAGGAAAACAAATGATACCTGGTGAATTTAGGACAGCAGATATCGATCCCAGGCCTTCTTCCAGCCTTACATTTCATTCCATCTTAAGGAAAAGGCTAATAACAAATTTTGACCTCTTGATTATTTAGTATTTCACAAAATGCATAACACTTTGGTTTGTTTTCAAATTAACAGATTGAGTTTAATGTCTTTTTTCTTACATCTGCCAAGAAAATACACTAAATTTTATTTCATTGTTTGCATTTTGTAACTTGTCTTAGGAGTGAAAGTAGTATTTGTTCCCAGAAAGTAGGATTATGTGTTGTTTTGTTCCTAGTGCCATCTATGCCATCTAATAGCAGTTTTAAGACAAGTCGAATAGCTGAGGTCATCACTCAGTATTAGAGCACCTGTCTTGAATATGCAAGGCCCTGAAGCCAATGTACTAGTTATACAAGACAGTGTTAGGTGAACCACTTAGGTTCACTTTGTGAGTATTTATGCTTAGAGAATGGGTGACCCTAGCACAGAGAATGCTCATTTAAATATTTCAAGATTAGGATTCTCCATAGTCTTATTATATAGTAAATCTGACAGGCTCTTATTAAAGAAGGGTGGGCTTGTGCATGTGCTTTTGTCTTGCTCCCTATGTTCCTCACTAGTTATTTAACAGATACCTGTATGATAACTGATTCTGGGTACTTTGAATGCCTTAAATGGACTCCAGAAGCCAGACATACTGTTGTATCAAGTTACCATCTAGTAACCTGTTTCACTTAAAAAGACACCTTGACAGAAAGAACTCGTCATCATTGGTCTTTCTCTGGGTTCCTTGTGTGATGGTGTTGCCAAGCCATCCTGGAATATCATGGAGCTTTTCCTACTTTGGTGATAGGTTAATTGTGTGATGATGTTTTCCTCTGCTTTTAGAAAATGGTATTTTCTTTTAAACCTCTTTTGCTGACTTAGCTTCAGCTGTCACCATCTAATCTTTAAACAGTCTTAATTTTACAGCCCTATTATTTGTTCTTACAGTTTAGTTTAGGCCATTTTTATGGGTAACTTTATACTTGAGGGATTATTTGTCTCTAGATCTGGGCAGTTTTGTGACTGATGGTTACCTTTGATCTTTATATTTTTTATGTGAAAATTGTAAGTATATGGGATCAACTCAGAACTGGGCAGAGACAAATTTAAAATACTGAGGCCAGGATGTCACTGAAAAGTGAATAAATGTTAGACAATCATAGCATGTTTAAGCTGGTTCTTACTGAAGTGCACTAGCTTTTTTTTTAAAAAAATCAGATTTTCTTGAAATTTTCCTATCTCCCATTCCTATCTAATTGATCATGAAAGTGGTTCCAATGGAAAGATAAAGAATTTTAAATAAAATCATTTTACTGTTAAAAAAATATTTCTGAGGGACAAAATCTTTGTGAAATTTTACACACATCTTCAAAACTGAGCCTAAGTTGTAAGTGCAGTGTTTCGTTGCTCTTTTCTTCGTTCTTGAAGCACACTGGGTCCCTATTACTTTGGCTTTACTTCAATGGAAATCACAAATGTGAATTTTGTGTAGTTTTATTAACCAGTATCCGGTGACATTTACAAAAGTATATGTGCATTTTCTTAAGGGGTTGTGTTAGAAAATGTACTAATTCAGTGTATTAGGATCTCTCATTATACTTGATATTATGTTTAGAAAACCATTGCTTTTTAAATTACTTGTTATGTGGAGAATTTAATGAACTCTCAGATAAACAAATATGTGAGACTATACTAAAGCAAAATAGGTTTCATTGAATCTGAAAGAAAGCTTAATGTTTATAAACTATTGTCAATAATGAATATCCAAGGAGAATGTGTCCAACATACCTTTTCCTGGGTTCTTAGGAAACCAAAAGGTGTCGTTTAAATCTCCCAAATGTGCTTAGAAACTAGGTTTGAAATATTAATTGCAGAAATAAAGTCTATTGAGTATATGTTCTTGAAATGATTGAATAAATACCTGAAAAGGAACTTCTGAATAAAAATAGTTGTAAATTCAGTGAACTAAATATGCAAGTTAGTATTAATTTACCATTTACAATCAATTACTTTCTAGAAATCCTACAGATTACAATGTAGGTAATTATGTATAGGTTTTGGTATAACCTTAAGTGCCTGCATGTTTTAGCTGATGTTAAATATAGCTTATGAAAAGAATTTAAAAGTGATTTTTAAGAAATGTAGAAATACAGTAGTGAAATTGTTAGTGTATTCTTGGCAAACCTAGTAAGATATAAAAGACAGCAGCAGCAGTAGAGCAGAGTGGTTGTCAGGACTGAAGAGCTTATAAAGTCACAGCCAGCGGAAAGGAGGCTGTTTGATAAATAAATTCAGTTTCGGTTGTCTTTTGGTGTTAAACTTTTCTTCCTAATTTAGAAATATGTTTTCCTCTTTATCAGTTTGTATCAGTACGAAGTAAAGGTGGTATTTAGCAAACAAGTACTAGCTAAAACTTTCACTTTCCAAAGCTCACATGAAATTATTTCCGTGGTGAGGAAGAAAACACCGTGGTAACTAAGGATGTTGGTTTTGTTTTACAAGCTCAAATACAATATGTTACATTTTTAAGTTGGGGTTTTGTTGGTATTGTCTCTGAAGTTCTGTTTTTATGTTTGTGTTCTAGGCTTTTTTGTCCAAGGTTTTCCTAAACTATTGAGATTTCAAGAACATCATGAAAAAATTCTGAATAAATTTCTGTCCAAACTTAAGCAACATTTGGTAGGTAGATGTGTCACTGACTTATAGCCTCCTACACTGAGAGTGAAGCTGCAGTAATTAATTAAATTCAGTGTGTGTTCCCTGTTTCTGGTTACCTCACTGTGGAGTAGTAATCCTCAATTGTTTAAAGAACATTGGATTTGTAAAATTTAGTATTAATAGACCACCACAGTCCTAATTCATAGGTTCAGATTACTTCTATGAAGCTGATAAATACTACTAACAAAAAGCTTTAAAATGTGTGATTTCTCCATTATGTTTTAGGTTTTAAATTGTACAAAAAGCATTACAAGAAGCATAAAAACTGCTTCCTTGTGAACACATGCATGCCTTACTATAACATATAATGGTGCAATGAAGCAGTTCACTGCAAAATTTACTAATGAGTGTGTTATAGTTCTGTCATGGTGACAGAGTTCCTGTGATAATTCTTATTAATTAAATTTGGGAATTAAAAACAGGAATAGAAAAACAAAGTATGAAACTATGAGATGGTTATGTGCTCACCTTTGACAGCCTCCTTACTATTGCTATTTTGTTTGTTACAACTCAGAAATTAAGAGATATTTGTTTTTTAGGATTCTCAAGAAATCTACACAAGCTTTTATACAATGAAATGGTTTTTTCAGTGTTTTCTTGATCGAGTAAGTACTTTTTATAAACCTCCTTATGAAAGTGCACAACCAAGGTAAGGGGAGCACTAACAGTACTTTGCTCTGCTTTGTTCTTTGCCGCAGACTCCTTTTACGCTGAACCTCAGGATATGGGACATCTACATCTTGGAAGGAGAGCGAATTCTTACTGCTATGTCTTACACAATCTTGAAGTTACACAGAAGTAAGAAAACGTTTGGCTGCAGAGACTTTACAGAAAATCAAGGCTTATTTTAACTCCTGCTAGCTTGGGCTCCACAAAATCAGTTCATGCATTAGAGTTAGATCCTGGTCCCACTGGCAGTGGCCCCCCCATACACTGCCCAAGCCACACCATTGTCATCTGTATTCATGGGACCAGCAATGTTTTCAAAAAAATGAAAGGGGTTCTGTAGATATGATGTGTTGGACCTTAAAGGTCAGGAAATGAGATGTTTTTCATTTGAACTTTGAGCCTTGTGACTCCTCTTGTAGCTCTGTAGAAAATGTGGGTCATGGGCAGCCTAGAATCATGTTACTTACATGCACATTTGTGTGTACCCCACTCTTGTACATCTTTCTCAAATGATTTGTTTGGCCTTCTGACTAAGTTATAAACCAGCTGAGAGCATGGGGACAAGTTTATGGGTTGTGTCCCTGCTGTTCCCGGCCATCTTCAATGCTTTCATTGAGTTTTCTCGGCCGCTGACTTGAACACACTGAACATGTCAGTGCCGCATTAACCACACTTCACCTGCGGTGGGACCTCGGTATCTGTGCTTTTCCAGGGCAAAGCTGTCAGGAATGCTGTGGTGATGGTCCAGCACCCAGGCTGACACCAAAACAAAGCTTTGGCAACACTTCCTTCCCAGAATCTGGTTGTGTCATTGCTGGATGAAAGCCCTTTCCCTTCACCTCCACTCCTTCTCCTTCCTTTATGTCAGTGCTCTTGTTATAGGTTATAAATAGATCAAAATATACTCAAAAAGTATATCTTTAACAGTGAAAATTAAAAGTGTAATGCTATATTTTTATAGCTCTCATCTCCCTTTAAGTTATTTCACTTAGTATGACTTTGTAAATAAACTCTGAGCATAGCAATTATTTCCCATGCCAGTATATCATTAGACTGTACAGGCTGTGAAAAATCCTGCCTGCTGCTCTTCTTTTCTTGTTTAGGAAGCAAAGCTCTTACATCTTCAGTGAGTTTCCTGTGCCACCATATGAATAAATAAATGTTGAGGAATAGGGCACACCAGGAGATGTTGCTCTTGTGCTACAAAGTTTTACTAGATGGCAGGATACAGTTTGGGGATGTACTATTTGGATTTGTATGCACCCTTAGTAGTTATGTGACTGAAAGTTACCAAGAGAGTGGACTTTAAATGATTGCCTCACAAGGGTAAGTGTACTTGGTGGTGGATCTGATAATCATAGTGGTATAGTCATTCCACAGTGGTGAGCCTGTATTAAAACACTGTGTGTGTGCCAGAATGTCACTTACAATATGTCACTTGCTAGCTAACAAACAAACAAACAAACAAACAAATAAATAAATAAATAAAAACAAAAAGAAATCTCTCTGGGTATCTTAACAGCTGACCCTAGTCAGAGACCTATTCCTTTCTTGATTTCTTCATGATGGCTTTAAAACTAGTGTTACTGGAGATTGATCACACAGTGGTTTTAAATGGAAAATAAACAAAAACAATGTAAATACATATGATTGGACTAAATGAGCAATACTACATGCTGCTCAATTAACATCACTGCTACTAATAGTTGAGAGAGAGAGAGAGCATTTGCATGCTTTTGAGTAAGGTGAGGCAGGTGAACTTAGACATTCTATCTTGTGTTGTGAGTTGAGCCTATACACGTAGATGAACATAGCACACCTGTCTGTAAGGTATGGATAGTGATGTCTTACTGGGTGACTGGGTGTCTGCTTCTGATTTCCAGCTGTGGTGTGTTTTGTTTTGGGGAGGGGGCTAATAAAGCTAATTTACTCAGTCGAAATAATACAAATAAGGTTAGTAATCTTTTCTTTTTGAGAGAATTTTCCAGTCTGAGTTAGTGTTCCAGCCAATAAATGAGATAAATAAATGCCCATTTACTCATAGGAGCGCTTGTTGTAGTTTAGTGTTAATGCCCAGACATGGTTACTCATAAACCCGTGAGAAAATATTTGGTCTTATACATCTGTCTTTTCTCCTAATAAGATCAGCCTGCTTTCTCTAATGTCAAACACTATCCTGCTGAGTTTTAGTGATGTTCACAGTGCCAACTGTAAGTTGTGTATATACCTTTTTAATACCCTATTTTAAAACTCACTACACTCAAATAGAGTATATCTTCTTCTCAACCTAATAGAACTGTTGATTGGCATTTGCATTTCTCTCATCCTTTCCTAGAACATCTAATGAGATTGTCTATGGAAGAACTTGTAGAATTTCTTCAGGAGACACTCGCCAAGGACTTTTTCTTCGAGGATGATTTTGTAATCGAGCAACTTCAGGTTTCTATGTCAGAACTAAAGCGGGCAAAATTAGATCTCCCAGAACCTGGTAAGAAATGCCCTGGCATCCTACATCAAATTCTAGCATAAGAGGCCATGACACAGTTAACACAAACTTTTATTGTTAAGATGTAAGCATTACACTTGGTGATAACATAATATCAATTAGTGTCTTACCAGCTGCTTGTGGCTTTTCTTTCTTTACAAAAAAATTGAGCATTTCATGCATTTATACAATGTATTTTGGTCATATTTATCCTCCATTGCCTCCTTCTAGTTCCCTCAAGTGCCCCCATTCTTACCTCCTTTCCAACTTCATGTCATTTTAAAATGTCATTAGTTATCTCCTTGCAGGTGTGTAGGGTCATCCTTTGTGGGTGGAGTGCAACCTATCAGCAGCCATATCCCCAGAGGAGAGTGACTCCTCTTCTCAGTAGCCATCAGCCACCAGTATCTCCTCTGACAAGTGCATCTACATTGGAGTTTTGGTTATGAAAGTTATCTTCTCTGACCAAAGTTAAGAACAGCACAGGTCTGTGGTATAAACATAAATGTTTAAAAGGCGATTAGACAGCATGGTCGTTTACCCAGTAGTAACAACAACAACACCAATAATAATAATGTTTGCCCTTAGGACCTATAACCTTGGTAGTCATGGGCTTTTGACCAAATGTATAGACCCAGACATGAAATCCCTCCTGTGGAGCATGCCTCATATCCAATCAGAAAATGATTGGTTACTCCTGTAACTGTCAGGACATTATTGCAACAGTGAGCACATTTTGCCAGGCGGGCTAGTATTGTAGCATGCAGGGTCTATTGCACTGGATGAGACTGTGTCTTTTCTCCTCCAGTAGGCATCATAGTACCTTCTGGTACTTTATAAGTGATCTAAAAGTGAGATCATTTTCCTATTAATCAAGGTTGATTTCTCTGTGTTCTGTGACACAGAATATGGTCTTACCTTCTAGTTATGGTGATCAACCAAGAGGAATGTTAATAGCCTGTGTTGCTGTGGGTGGTTCTAGTGACCACCCAGTAACTCATAGGGAGGGATTTCGTACTTGTCACTGAGAGTTTCATTTGATAACCATGTCTTCTGACTTTTCTTTCTTATTTTAGGTAAATGCATGTAAACATATTGGTTAAAAATACCTCTGTTCAAATTGAAATTTAGAAATTTTGGTTGACAGATTATAACTGATTTGAAGAGCTATTAACAGCAGTCACTTTTTACACTAATCATCTTGTTGGGGAAACTGAGTACAGTGGTAGAAAAAGTAATGCCCTTTTGTAAATGAGGAAACTGATGCTTCCCTGTAAAGCCCCAGAACCACCAAACCACCAAAACTGAGCCCAGCCATTTCCAACTCTTAATATAGGCTTTGATGTAGAGTGTTGCGATGTAGATATTGCATTTATATACTTAGCTCACAATATTTTATAGTACCTACCATTTTTTTTTTTTGGACAGGAACTTTACTATAGATTTGAAAACTGCAAAGAACGTTTTGTTTTTGTTTTTTGTTTTTGTTTCTTTGGGAAACAGATAGGAGAGATGAGATGTGCATAAATTTTAGTGAATGTAAAAGGGACACTTCCAGAGGTAGCTGTGAGATCCATGGGGGCATCAGAAAGCTTGTGAAGAGTGAGAGAGAATGAAGAAAACCTAGGAAAGTGAGAATAGTGACTTTTTTTTAAGTTTTAACTGCATATTACTTGATAAAAGTATGCTGTTCTGAAATTATTTTTTGCCATTTTCATTTTCCACTGTTATAGTAGGTAGTGTGGTAAGGGGCTAGAAAAGTGGAAAATATGGATGACAGAAAAAAAGTAGATTCAGTTATTCATGTTAACTGGGTTTGGCATTTCCTGATCATGTGCCCTGTGTGATGCTCCTGTAAGAAAAGAAAGAGACTCACATCCAGGAAGAGTTGTTTCCCTCAGAAGACCAAGCTGCTATGCTTTGCCTTAACAGAGGGCTTTAACCAGCACTTGAGTCCTGGAGTCATTAGAATTGACAGGACAACACCTCCTCACAGTGGTAATTGAGTTGAGCATAGGCCATGGGAAACTGTGGCCTTTGCTAAGTGAGGTCAACCCTCCTTGTTCAGTATAATGATGCCTATTTTCCACTAATTTTTCCCTGTAGCAGGAAATGCACTTAGAGCAGCAATTACCATACTGTCCCTATCTAACACTTGTTTTAAATTGTCTTGCCTAGATTAAAGAAGAGTTTAAGGCACTTTTAAATAAAAGATACATGTAAAGAAAAAAAGTATATACACTGTAGAACTATTTATTTAATATCTTCACAAATACATGGTGAGGTAAAGTTTGAAACAGATCATGATGCTGTTTAGCACCTGATTAATAACTAATGTTTATTCAAAATGTTACTATGTCACATATGTGGCATTTCTCATTTACCCCTATTAAAATAACTGTAGAATTGTGCTCCTAATTTTATAGGAGTAGCAATTTGTAAAATATTTTCAGTAGGAAAATAAGGGGAGTCTGACTGGGAGATAAAAGGAAAGGGGTGGGTAACTAGAACCAGAGACACTGTAACAATGTTTATTTTCAGAATGTTTCTGCCCCCATGACTTGACATTGTTTTCCTCTCTAAGTTAGGGATTACATGTGGAACTGATGGGACATGACATGAAATTGTATCAAGACCCTTCCAAGTCATACCCATCCTTCAAACTTTTTATGTGTATGGATGTTTCCTGAATATGTATCTGTGCGCCATTTGTGTACCTTGTGTCCAGAGGGGCCAGGAGGGCATTGGCTCCTCTGGAACTAGAGTTACAGACTGTTACAAATCGTCAAGTGGGTGCTAGTAATCAGACATTGGTCCTGCCAGAGCACCCAGTATTTTTAGCTGTTGAGCCATCTTTCCATCCCCATAGCCACCCTTTTAAAAGTGTAATGACTGATACTCCCTTTGGCTCCTTACATAATACACAAAATTGTATGCTTGCCAAGAGTATATAGCAGGATCCTCACAAGAGCGTGCTGTTGTGAAATTTTTATTATTTTTAGCGTTGAGGTAGAGGATCCCATTCTTGTTTTGGTTTACATTCCTTGAGTTGTAAGTCTAGTATCCTCCTTACATATTTATTTCATCATCTCTGAGCTTCTCTATTTACCCTGTGTGCATTGTCTATAGATACACCAGACAGCATCCCTGTTTGCCCTCTGCATTGTACACAGCCCCTGGCAGTTAGGAAGTCACTGGCAGACTGTGTGTTACAAATTCCTTACACATATTTTTTATGGTTTATTTGTATTAATAAAGACAATTTATATGAAGGTCTTCCCTTGTTCCAATATTTCTCAAAATTTTTGCAGATTTTTTTTAAAAAATGCTTAAATCTTTTTAGTGGGTATCAATTTGTCTGATTAAGTCTAGGAACTACTTTGGTTTATTGGAAAGTACCCCAATTTGCTCATTTTTCAAACAGCCACAGGGATCAACACCACTTAATATATTATTATATCTTGGTGTTTTGTTTCTGTCTATTGGTCTCCACTTTTACAGTTGCAAGTATTTGTAATATCATGTAGGATCAATTTTATATCATTGTTATCTTATTAAATTATCAAAAAAGAATAACCTAATGTTATTAGATTTACACTTAAAGATTGATGGTTTTTGGAAGAGAAAAATCCTGTTTTAAAAATTAGATTCTGCTAAGGCAAAACTTTTTACCTTTAGTTGTACTACTCTACTGAACTTCTTTAGTTGTACCTTTTAAGGAACCCTGGTAGAGTTTGTTTCCTTTCTAAGACTGTTGCACACTTCTAGTGTACATACTCTAGCCCCCACCCCATCTTGAGACTCTTTCACCAAAAGACATCTGGCTACCAGTGCCAAGATATGTTGCAGACTTGACAGCTCACTAAAGCTGTGGTTGTTGTTAAGTCATGAGAGGAAAACAGACAGAGGTCAGGCTGTGTTCCCCATTCCCTTGGGAGCAGTGCTAGCTTTTCAATTGCTGTTTTTTAAAAATGTATTATTTATGTATTTTATGTGATATGGTGGAATGGGGTGCAATTCAAAAAATAATTTTTGAAAGTTGTTCTCAATTTCTACCATGTAGGACCTGGGCTCAATCTCAGCCATGCAGTTTTACCCACTGAGCCAGCTCATTTCCATTGCTTTTATAAATTGGATCTATTCTGTAGCTACCAGCAATCCTCCTGCTTCAGCCTCTCTAATAGTGGAAAAGAACTACCATGCCCAGCTTGTTTTATTTTTAGTTCTGTTTCTGTAGTCACTGTGTTTGGCTCTTAGAAGTTTTCTAAGACTTTAGATATATGTTCAACAAATAATCCTTCCTTGTTCCTCTTCTTTTTTGTTATTCAAACTAACTTTTCCAAGTTAAGAAAATACTCAGCTGTTTCTAAACTGACTACTGTTAATGTTTTTTGTACATTCACCTTATCTATATGTTTTATTTACTTTTGAACAGTTTTGGAAACTTTTTGACTTTTTTCTTTTTTTCATATTTTGAAACTTCGATTTAATTCTTTTTTTTCATTTTATGTACCAACCACAGTTCCCCCTCCCTCCCCCCTTTACAGACACCCCTATCCAGTCCTCAGAGGGAGTAAGGCCTCCCTGGGGGGGGGTGTCAACAAAGTCGGGCATATTAAGTGGAGACAATACCAAGTCCCTCCCCCTGAGGCTGAACAAGGCATTGCATCATAGGGAATGGGCTCCAGAAAGCAAGTTCATGTACCCAGGATAAGTCCTGGTCCCACTGGCAGTCCTCCCCACAACAGATCTTTTCAAACATTTACTCAGGTAGGGAAATTTGTAGTGACTATCCTACCACACACATGCCCATTACACAGTTTATTGAATTTTTTGAACAATTTAAAAATGAAAGATATCAAGATACATCACCTAAAAGCTGCAGTCACTGTGTCTGTGAAACCAGGGTATTCTTCTGGCTTAACCATGGCACCATAGCCACACCCACAAGAGTAACAGTGTGATTCCCCAGTATATCCTCATGTCTATTCATGCTGAATATTTCCGGTTGTATTCGGATTGCCTTCTATGTTGTTTGATTGATTGATTGGTTGATTAAGGTTTACAGATTTTGGGGTTATTTATTTATTTATTATTTTTTAGTATAAGGGCTTATTCTTCGGCTCAAGTAGGGCAAGAATTTACTGTGTTCTTAAACAAGTCAGATAGAGACCACAAAAGAGTGGTTTTCAAATTCATTGCTTTTATATTTTTTGATAGACTTTCTTGTAACAAAGAGCTTTCCCTGTCTTATCAGCAGGGACGCTTAGATTGCCTTTAAATCTAATTCTTACTGAAAAGATGGAATAAATGTTGAATTTTTTTTCTCCTTCACCAGTTTTCTCCTTGAAAATGGCTTCTCTTCTGAGGAAGCCATTCATAAGCATGATGTTAGGAACTGTGTGTTGATCCGTTGTGAATGACATTTTGGGCAAAAGTTATAGCTTATACCTATATATAAAAATCAAGAAATTTTCTTTTTTTAAAATAATTTATTTCAACTTTATGTGCATTGGTGTGAAGGTGTCAGATCCCAGGAAACTGGAGTTACTGACAGTTGTGAGCTGCCGTGTGGGTGCTGGGAATTGAATCTGGATCCTCTGGAAGAGCAGCCAGTGCCCTTAATCATTGAGTCATCTTTCCAGCCCCAAAATTTTTCTTAAATAACTTAATTTTCAGAAACTAGTAAGTGGAGAGACCCTTCTAAAAAGCAAGCATTTTGTTGCCATTGGCTCTGATACATGTGCCCCCCCCCAAATCCCCCAGAAAAATGCTGGACTTTTGGTTAGCTTGTAAAAAATGAATTTCTAGTTTGCATTTTCTCCTTTACGTGGTCTTTTGTACTGGTGGTGACAGCTGGTGGCTGGATCAGGGGAAGAACGCATGCAGTTGTATGTGTTCAGAGCAATTTGCAGTCATTTCATGCTGGGTTCCAGATGTTCTTGCAGTCTTGTTCCGAACTCTTCTCACCATTCCATTGTTTGAGTCTTCACTGGCTTCTCCTAAGCTTATCTTGGATGCACTTTGTAAAGTTGTTTATTCTGATCGATATACTTGAGCCGTTCATAACCCTGGCAGGTTCTTTGAAGGACTTTCTAATCTCTATTTTCATCCCAGACCTTAGTCCTGGGAACCTATGGCTCTGACCTGTTTTGTCAGTACCCTGAGTGGGCATCTTTCCTGCTTGTCCCTCACACTGCAAACTGGGTCAGTTATCTCCACTCAACCTCTGAACTTCCTATTTTTCTGTATTTCATGATACGGTAAAATGGGCAACACTCATTAATCTTTAGTCGTTTAAAATCTCCTATTCCATGCAACTCCCAGCTTCCTGTAACCCAATCAGCTACAGTACAGTTTATCAGTTTCTGTGTTTCTAAGGCTTTGTAATATCTTGTAAAGATTTCCCTCAGAGCAGTGTCTGTTAGAGCCTTTAGTTGGCGTAGAAGTCTTTCCTAGCTGCTTGTTTTCCAGTTCATCTTTCCTCCCGTTCCAGTACTTTGGGTAACATTACAGTGAAGTGTGAGTCTCCTATAAGTGTCTTTGCCCAGTGTTCACATTTGCATGAGCAACTCAGCTTTTCTTAACAGCCTTTGGAATGTGGTATTTGTTTGCTTTTGTGGGCTTTTTGGTCTTCAAAGACAATTTTTCTGCATATGGTTTATTTAGGCTTTTTTAAAATTAGCATTTTATTTATTAAAATCCGGATTATAAAATTTAGAGTTTTTTGGCTGTTGTTTCATTTAAAGAAGTTAGCATAACATTTTTATGTTATCTTGTAATTTGTTTGTTTGTTTCTTTTTCAAGATAAGGTTTCTCTGTGTGGCCTTGGCTCTCCTGGAGCTCACGCTGGCCTCGAACTCACAGGAACTCACAGAGATCTGCCTGCCTCTGCCTCCTGAATGCTGGGATTAAAGGCGTGTGCCACCACCACCTAGCAAAATCTGTAATAATTTTAACATTTTTTAAAGGAATTTTAGTTAATGTTTGGTTCTATTTACAATTGACTACAAATATTTTAGAGAGAGAGTGTGTGTGTGTGTGTGTGTGTATGTATGTGTGTGTGTGTGTGTGTATGTGTATGTATGTGTGTGTATGTTGTATCCAGTTTCCATTCAGCACTTTAGGAACAAATCTTGCATAGTTGTAAAATAATTTATAATTGTTGGGCAGGAGCTCAGTGGCAGAAAACCTGCCCAGCATTCCAAGGCTTTGTTTACCCCCTAACACTACAAAACAGAACAAACTAATAAAATAACTTGGAACTCTATTCCTCTTTAAGTTTGTGCTGGATTTTAAGTTTCCTGAATGTACCAGTGCTCAATGTCTGCATTTAAAGTCAAAAGTTCAAATCAGTAGCTCATTTACATATGATAAATTAATACAAAAAGGTCAACTACAGTTAAATCCTCTTAGATATTTTTAAAATAAAAATGATAGATTCCTTAATAAAAATGCAGAATTGCTCAGGTGCTTGATTCTTTTCAACTTCTCTGTGCTTAAGTCTGAATGTTGAGGAGATGAAAGATGTTGATAAATCGAGGGGTTTGGGGGACATAATTGCCACACAGTATTCTTGACCTCTTAGTATTCTTGACCCTAACTGAGCCTGCTCCTGCTTGTTTGTTTGCTATGTCTGGGTTAGTGCCCTTTTGATGGTTTTGCAGGCAGTCTGGCTGCATACCACTCTCTTTTCAGGGAAACCCGCTACTTCTCACCAGGTTTGCCTTTCTTTGTTGTCTACTTCTCGCCTCTCCTTCTTGAGGTCTTTCAACCTGATAGGAATTTTTGTTATTTTATATATTTCCTATTTGGCAGAACTGTGAACAATTTTCATTGTCATTATGCATCATTATTACTAATCTGTAGCTTATAGATGGAGAAACTTGGGTTCAAGGTTAAATAACTATCCAATATCATCCAACTGCTAAATGATAGGCATTGATTGTTCAGAGTGAGTCCAGAGCAGTGCTGTTTACTACTATTCAAAAGTAGCTTCTCCTGCTGTGGTCAGAGCTTGCAGAGTATAGCGGGAAGTGCACTTTAACATCAGTTTGCCTTTGTATATATTCATCTTCAACATTTAATTCTCGGAATTCACCCATGCATTGTCTCTGAATACATCTGACCTAAGCTGTCAGTTTTCACACATGACCCACCTAAAGCTTTCTCAGCCTGTCTGCAGGATCCCAAAATGCTGAAATTTGATCACCAAACGCTTATGCATGCACCTATCTTCTTTCTTTTGGTGCTTGAACACTCGTGTTAGTGTGTGTCCCTTGGATGCAGTGGCCACATCTCAGCATCGTTAGTGCTGATAGCATGCCTGGCATGAAGCAGACAGCCTTTTAATGTTCCAGTCCTTTTTAACATAGTAATCTGTACACCAAAGGTTAGCACAAAACAGATTGGGGATGGGGCGTTCTATATCATGTTTGTACATGCCAGTCAGTTTCGTTGTGTGCTGGAATTGTGTTGTTGCACTTTAGAAGTAGAAGGGGGGCACCAGGAGGAGCTCAGGAGCACTCTGTAATTACATCTTTTACTGGGTCCTCTGAGGCAGTTCACTTCCATTCTGTAGTAAAATGTGGTGTCCACTGGGTGGTGACAGAGACCTGAGTGAGACCTGAAATGGACAGGCCCAAGGAGACAGAAAAGGGACCCTTTTATCTTTTTAGGGAAGTTAGAGTAGACCACTGTTGTCATTTTGGAGCTTGTAAAGACAAAAAAATGCTAAACAAAGAAAAACAAAAAAGGAAATAAACATTTGGTTTTGTCCTAAATCGTATTAAATTACATTTCTTGTGAGTGGGGAGAGAAGACTGTTAGCACTTATGCTACTGAACGTGGTGAAGCGCCGTTAATATGGCCTCCCCCAAAGTTCTGACAGCACAGGCCAGAGCTCACCTTTGTGTTGTCAGGAAAGAGGAGAAAGTAAATTCCTGCCATGAAGCCGAGCAGGAACATCAGTAGAGGGAGCAAAACCATTGCCCTGCTGAGAAGAATCCCAGATTAAAAGCATGGGCAATAAATACTGACTGTAAAAATGCCCTACACAATACATCTATTTCTACATAGTTGTGCTTGAGTCTTCTCATCACTGTTCCTTGGGAGTAATGAGGATGTAAAACACCAGATAACCAAAGACACTCTCTCTCTCTCTCTCTCTCTCTCTCTCTCTCTCTCTCTCTCTCTCT
>LOEQ01000340.1:195609-211791 GCA_001685075.1 Bramus lutescens | reverse complement strand
CTCTCTCTCTCTCTCTCTCTCTCTGTGTGTGTGTGTGTTAAGGTAGCTACTCGCACATTTGCTTCAGTCTACTTTTGTGATAGAAAATACTTTTGACACATAAAAACATAACTGATAGTGACCCTTGTTGCTTTTATGGGTTCCACACAGTATTTCCTTGACCCAGTAAAAGTTGAATACTTAATCTGCACCAAAAAAATCGTTTTTGTGTAGAAATCATGTATGTTTTTTTTCTTTTAATTTTATTAGTTACAGAGGTCAAATTGCTTACAAAGAGACTGTGGTTTGGTTTGACTGTTGGAACTGAGAGGCCTTTGAGACATGGTTTAGAACCTGCTTCTGTGAGGGGAGCCCTACTCATAGGTTCCCTGGGGCTACCTCCATCTCTTGATGTAGCTCTGGTTTCCCCATCTCTGGTCTGTTCGACCATATCACATTCATTCCTTTCCCTTCCTTGCCTTATTCTGTTCTTTCCTGGACCCTGTTCTGGTCCCTCTCTCTGATCTTCTTTCCACACTGTATTTCCCATCCTCCACAGGTACGTTTGCCCAGACCATCATTGAGTTGTAAAGAACATGCATACATTGATTATAGTGGCACTGCTGAGACTCATGGGAGTAATGTGATTGTAAAGTAACCAGTCAGTCAGCAAGTATTTCTGGGAAATGTATTATGATGCCACTGTCACAGACTGTAGTTGTCTGAACCAGAATGGCCCCCATAGGCTCTTATATTTGAATGCCTGGTCCCCAGTTAATGGAACTGTTTGGTAAGGATTAGGAGCTGCGGCTTTGTTGGAGGAAATCTATCAATTGGAGTTGACTTTGAGGTTTCAAAAGGCCATGCCAGACCCAGTCACCGTCTCTCTATCTGCCTTCTGCCTGTGGATCAGAAGGTAAAGCTCTCAGCTACTGCTCCAGTACCATGCCTGTCTGCTTTACTCATGATGGTCATGGACTAACCCTCTAAAACTATAATCAAGCCCCCAATTAAATGCTCTCCTTAAGAGTTGCCTTGGCCATGTGTCTGTTCACAGCAATAGAACAGTACTAAGACACAATTGTGCCGTAAGTATCCATTAGCCTGTTCCCCATGCACAGCAGAAAGTGCAAGTGAGCGGACACTGTTTAGAACTAAGCATCCAGAGCAGTGCCTTCTGGCCCTGACACCTGTGAGGCCCCTCCCTCTCTAAGAAGCACTCTGAGCCTAGCTTGCTTCACTGCTTTTAACATTCAGAGGAATTGATTTTTAAGCACTTACATCTTAGGAGGCACTTTTATATTCCTGTCTACTGCCTCTTCATTGAAAAGTTTTATGGAAACAAATAGGCCATTTCCTATAAATGTTTTTGTTCATTTACTATATTGACCATTGGCTTTTACACACAGGTACCTAATGAGGGCTTGTCACTTGAGGGTTAACTAGATATTGTATAATCTTGTGTGTGGCTTTCCTCCCCGAACTCTACTTTCTTAACTCTGAGCTGTGTTTGTTGTAATCAGAGTTTCTGGCTTGTCACATGGGTGTGTACTATTGCTCTGATTCACACTCTTCTAATGAGCTAGGTACTCTGAAGGAGACAGAGGAGAAGTTGCTGGGGTGGTGGAAATGTGCTATGAGTTGGTGTGAGAAGCTTTTCTTGAATATTTTAGAACACAAACATTGTGCCCCACTGTTCAGCTTGGTCACTTAGCCATTCAGTGAATTTCCTTTAATTTTTAAAATTATTGTTTTTAGATTTTATGTGTTTGGTTTTGCTTGCATGTTTGTCTGTACACCACATACATGCAGTGCCCACAGAGACCAGAAGAGGGCACTGGATTCCCTGGAACTGCAGTAGCAAAGTTTATAAGCTGTCATGTGGTTTCTGGGAATTGAGCCTGGGTCCTCCAGAAGAAGAGCCCTGCCGAGCCATCTCTCCAGCTTGCTGTCAACTCTTACACCGTCTGTAGATGTGTGTGTTGGGCTGAGAGATGGCTCAGCTGTTGAAGGCTAGACTCACATCAAATGTCAGATGCATGCAGTGTTAGTTGGTTTTCCTTAGACATATTTCTGTACTGAAAATGAGAGGTGAAAAATGTGTCTTGTTCTTTACATTGAAAGTAAACTTTCCTGTGCCTGCACGAGTTCCCACCTCTGCCTGTCTCTTCCTTGCTAGTTTAAAATTCCTTTTCCTGAGAAATACAGACCTTTTACCTACGACTCCATATTTTGCTTGTGCATCCTGTCTTTATTTATTCAAAGGCTTTCAGAATAAACACCAATGGCTGTTGCTGAATAAAAGTGGGTGTCCGTGCCTAAATGAGGATGATGTGTGTTTTCTCATACATGGTCTCATCTTCATCAAGTTTCTTCCCCACCAGCTTCCTTCACTCCGGGTTTTTCCAAGTTGTTCTTCTCTGGGTCTTCCTTACACACTCTAGCTGTCTACCTTTCTTCCATATCCTACAGTGGAACCTCAGCCAATGATTCTGTGTTGAGTGAGAAGAGCCAAGAAGCACAGGACGGTTACATTTGTCTGGTGTGTGGCATTGTCCCATTTTGGTTTTGCTTCCATGGTTTTGAAGGGAAAAAAAAAACTAGATGAAATGGATCAAGTGAGGGTTCTAGAACTTTGCATTTGACAAGGTTAACCATGACTGTCAGTCAGTCACCTTTGCAAAATTATAAAGTATGGAGATGAGGAAACTCCAGTTTTCAACTTTTGTAATAAAGCCAGATGTCTTAAATCCCAGACCTGCAAACACAATATGTATGTGAGGGAAGAAGTGATGAATGGATCAGCTGGAATAGATGTTTGAGCATGAAGAAAGCAGGGTACATGATTGCTAGCTCCATTGAGAACTCCTTATCTATTAGGCTGGTCTTGTTTTTACTGAAGGTTGTTCATTTAGTGAGTCAGAAAATCACTGTTAACGTAATGTATAGAGTAAAGCATTTGGCAGGGTCTTTAGGACATTTAGGATTATGCCGAAAATGTGGTCTGCAAGTCTTACCCCAAACTGTGTGTCATTATCATCTGAACTATTGAAAACCATTGTGGAAGTACTACATGTTCTTAGCAGACGTTTATGGCAACTAAGACAACATAATAAGCCTCTGTTCGAGAGCACTTCTGTTTTGTTAACCAGCACTAACTAGTGCCTGTTCCTTGCCTTCATGCCTCAGTTGCAGGCTTAGAACTGTATAGAATTTTTAATAAATGGGTTATTTTCTGCATGCTGTTGGTAACTCACTTCACTTCTGGTTCATGTTAAAAATATTAACATAACAGTAGACATATAAACTTATGTACCTTGTTTCATTGTATTTTATTTCATAATTTTAGAAATCCTCCAGTTGAGCATGTAGGTATTTTTTTCTAACACATTGTAGTTGTGAGCATTCATATAACAATTGGTACCACAGTTTCCCTGCTTTTAAGCAGCTGTGTGCACATCAGGGTCCCATTCAGTCCGCACCTGTTAGCTGGGTTTTGGTGATTGGCTGGTGCGTCATCTAATAGGATAGTAACTAGCCTTTAACTGTCCCGCTCATCTTGTATTGCCAGAGTTGGGACTAGAGGAAAGTTGTAAGCTAGGGTTTTGTGTTGCAGGTCTTTGTATCATCTTGATAATCGGTGCACGTTCTAGTCATTGTCCCTGGCAGAGAAGATGACAGTCAAATATTTTTCTGGGACTAACTGATTAACTGTTGTAGGACTGATTTAAAAATAAAGACATTTTGTTGGGGTGCTAGATAGGTCTTGTTTTATTACTTGTTGGTCTTTACCCTAAGGAGCTGAATACTCTGCTCTCAGCCAGTATTTAACCCACTTCCCATATTCATAAGCAAAAACTCTCAAATGCTAGCTTCTTCAAGTTTGTGTTACCACTTGAAATAATTTTGTTCATCAAAGAGACACATGGGAATGCTGTCTATGTCACAGTTGCTGAGTGGTGTGCTCTGCTGTCTTTGAAGCAGCGTACATCCTTCACTCTGCTGATTGCCTCCTGGCTCACATCTTACTGACTGAGTACGCACATGGGCTTCACATTCACGTGTCCAGAGCAATCTGTCTCACTGCTTCACTGCAGCAGAGTGTGAGGGGAGAGTGAAGATGCTGGGGTCAGCTTTGGGCTTGAACTCTGGATCTGCTACCTGCTAGCTGTGAACACTTGAGCAAGTTCACCTGTGCCTCAGTTTTGTCACAGAATGAGATAATGAAATCGTGTGCCTGTTGTAAATGTTATATGCAGAGTGTTTTGAATGATGGCTGACACGTGGTGATTACTTAATGAACATAAGCAATTATGACTATCATTGTTGTCGTCATTTATTATTACCACAATCTAAGTCTAAACCACCATTTAAAATAACTTCTGTGGAAAAAAAATAACTTCTGTGATGTACCTCAGATTATAGAACTGATCTGCTGAAAAGTCTCTAGAATTTTCCAGTTAACTCAGGACAAAATTCCAAGTCTTCTTCATAGTGCCCTATGTGTTATGACTTAGTTTTCTGACCTCCTCCTGGGACCTCTCACCTTCTTGGGCCTTTGTTCAGAGAGAGGGTCGTGCTCTTTCTGGCACTCTTCCTTGCTCTGCACCATCCCATTCCCAAGTTTTAAATTGCTTTTACCACCTTAATTTTCCTGTTGTTTTGTTTTGTTTGGATCAGCTAGGATTGGATTGAATTGGAATGCTGGTGACGGGATTCAGGGCCTTATACATGCTAAGCAAATGCTCTGCCACATCTACTTATTGTCTATGTCATGTAGGTTCCAAGAATCGAAACTTGAGCACTCTGGCTTGGCAGCCTTTACCCTCTGAGCCATTCTCTGGGCCCTGCCCAGTACTGATGCTGGCAACATATTTAAAGGATGATGTCGCTCATCCTCCCCTCTAAACAGAGCATTGTACTTCTCTTAAAGTACCCTAAAGAAGTGGGTCTATAACTGTTATGTACCAATTCAGACTTTCTTTAAGAAGCTTGCAGTGTGAGAATTCTAAAGTAATAAACATGGTATCCCTTTCCCCACCTCCTAAATAAAACAAAAATAACAAGATTGTGCTGTCTAGAGTCACATGAAAATATCACATCTCTTATGTTCACAGCAACCACATGCAGATCATAGTATCAGTTAAGTTGGATCATTAAGTGAATATTTGAAGAAAGCAATGCCTTATTTCAAATGACAAAAAAATTATTTTAAAATAATGGGCAAAACATTTTGCAGTTTTTGCAAATGAATTCCTTTCATGGTAATCTACATTAGTTTCATGGTAATCTGGTAATGTTATAATAGAGCATTTAAAAATATTTCTTGCTAATTAGCCATTTTATTGCACCTTCCTTCAATTCCTTACAATTCTGTGTTAATTATTTAAGATATAAAACTAAAATGGACTGGAGAGATGGTTCTGTGGTTAAGTACACTGGTTGCTTAAGAACTTTAATTCCCAGTGCTTACAACCATTTGAAACTCCACTTCTCCGGGTTCCAGGTACTAGGCACGCAAATGGTGTCCATACATATATTCAGACAAAACACACAAATTTTTCTAATTAAAGAAATTACCTAATATAGTTTTCATTCTTCCCAGATTTCTTTTCCTGTCTTCACATTTTTAAGTAGAATGTTTTTAGGATGCTTGTTTCCAGTTGAAGAGTGTTTCTTTAAACAGTAAGTTACACTGTGGGAAATATCCCAGATAATAATAATGTGGGGAGAACTTTGGGACCACAGTAAGTTATCAAGTGACTTTCAACTTGCAACTCTGACAGATCTATTTGAAACTGAAAGCGAAAACTTTATTGATTTCAAAGGCATGGGTTAGAATGAAAGTAACATAATGTTAAGACTCAACCACTGGCCAGTTGTGTTAGGAATAAGAGCATCAGCTTTGCACAGAAAGTGTGTGGCAGTGTGTCTTAAGAAAATAGAAGAATCAGGTGTTAGGCGAACTTAGCTGTGTTTCAGTGCCGTTTATCTAAACTTGCCACATGTCAGTCACTGACATTTTCTGTACATAATACAACCTAAAGTTGTTAATACTGTGTCTCTTAGAGTAGATGCCCATCATTCCTGTATTTGTTTTACTTATGAATTTATTTTTCCTTTAGGTAAGGAGGAAGAATATCCAAAGAAACCCTTGGGACAGCTTCCACCCGAGTCTAATTCTGCTTGTATTAATCAGTTGAGCAATGGACAAAGAAGTGTTGGCAGGCCCAGCCCCCAGCTAAGCAGCAGAGGAGAAAGTGGATCACCTCACAAGAAGCATGAGCATTCCCCTGCCCACCACAGCAGAACCAGTACCCCAGAAAGAGTCCGGCCACCAAGACGGAAGTCAGTGGATGACGATAGTAAACACCTGAAGCCTTCGTCAGGTCCACAGGACAGTTCCAGGCACTACAACCATGCAGCTGCTAACCAAAATAGCAATGCAATTTCAAACATCAGAAAGGAATTTATGCCCAAATGGAAAAAACCATCAGATGCCTCAGTGATTGAAAGAACTGCTAAATATGCCATCGAAGGCAGAAGTCATTCAGTGTATCCCACTCCTACAGTTGCCATTCCAAGTTCTGCTGAGACCCGAATGTCAAACTCAAGGCAGAAGATCAAGTTTTTTGATGGCAGTGATGGGAAGCGGGGTTCTAATGCTTCCCAGTATGACAATGTGCCTGGGAATGAGAATGAAAACGGAACCTCTGTGGAAGAGACCCCAGAACGGACCCACCCTCACAATCCAAGAAAGCACACTGAGCCAAATTCCAGCCCATCAAAAGTATCCAACAAGTTTACTTTGAAAGTGCAGCCTCCCAGCCATGTGCGATACCCATCCCAGTTAGAAGGGGAGGAGCACAGGGCTGCATATCCACCCTCCTACAGCAACCCCCCTGGTTACCATGGAAACTCTCCAAAACACATACCTGTTGCCCAGAGCAGCTTTATGTCCCCACAGATCAACCCAGGGCCCCAAATTAATCCTTCTAGGAGACTGTATGGTTCTTCTCCTTCAGTTGATATTTCTCCGGAGAAATCTTACAGCCGCCCAACTCCTGTTGTTCTACCATCCAGTCGAATTGAAGTTCTTCCCATTGACATTGGTGCTGGGGGATATACAGGTAGTTCAGGGTCACCAAAGAATGGAAAGTTCATCCTTCCTCCAGTGGATTATTTACCAGAGAACAGAAAATGGTCAGAAGTTAGTTATACATACATACCTGAGATGCATGGACAATCACGGACTCGAGATGCTAGCCGTAGCCACTTAAGCAATTTACCAAAATACACAGCCTTTCAACACATACCTTTTCAGGATCATGGCCTTCCAGAAGTATCTGTAGACAGTCCAGTGAGGTATATAATTTCCCCAGCTGTAGAAGACGCCAGTCCTGGGTATCAGTATGCAGGTCCCTCACCTCCAGCACATCGCTACAGAAATAGAGAGGGACTTTCTATTCAAGAGTCAGTGTTGCTGTGAGAGTTGGCTGTATTCACTGAAGACAAAAGAACAGAAACCATGTGATAGCCACATTGCTATGTTTATAGTTGCCAAAGCAGTATTTTATACTATTGTAAACAACTCGTGCAGTTCCAGTGTGTGTCAGGAAGAGAGTGTGTGGAAGTGCTTTATCTCCATGTAGATGCTGCTGAGATGAGTGTTTCAATTGCATCGTCACTGAAACTTAATAGGAGATTAACCTGGAAACATAGCAGTAGTTTTTAGGGATGCCCACACAGTGAGGCTCTTTATTTTGTTTCCTTCATATCTTTCCTTCAGACCTGAATGTTTCATTCTGTTGATACATTCTGATCTGACCACTGTTAGAAAGCACTGAGACACCAGAGGAGATGTTCTGAAGGCTATGTTCACTTTTTAATAGGTGTGACATGCACCTGTGCATACAGATTTTGATCACAGAACTTAGAAATGTTTTTTAAAGCTACCTTTAACTTAGATCCATGGCATAACCATGTTCCCCCCCTTATCTTTCTACCCATCCTGCCTTGGTCATATTTAGCCTAGGTTCTAAACTGAAACTGACTAAAAAAGTTGTCCTGACTTTATGAATCCTACATCTCACAGAATGTCATTCTCCTTCTGTTACTGCCATTTTATCCTTACCTGAAAATTAAAGACACTGGGGAGAAAGGCTAACCACTTATGGTGCTTAAAGTGTGGGTCAGTTAGCTTGAGGGTGTGGCTGTGGCACAGCGCTCACTGTGTCCTCTCACCTCCAGCTGTCTCAGTGCCCTGTGCCCTTGGCTCTGGTCTTGACGGGTGCCGGGCACTAACCGCAGAAGGAGTTGGAAGTCACAGTCCTTGCAGCACTCTGGGCAGTGGAAGGTTGGTTTTCAGGTTCATTTGAAAGTAGCATTAGCCAGACTGCTATTCCTTAGCTCTGCTTCAGTTTCACAGGGCCCCAGGAGAACCGCTCACATGGGCTTTTTCTGACACTCATTCTTTACTGAGTATAGTGGATGGGTATTGCTACACTTACTGGGCCATTACATTATCCTGGTCAAAATTGTGAAAAATACCCTAATAAGCGTAGTTTTTGATATTTTTTTCAGTGAAAAATAATTGAGGTTCATGGTTTAAAACAATTAAAATATGCTATTGTACACTACTGTCACCACGACATAGACAACATGGTGGGTTCCTTAAGAGAGGGTGCTCTGTGTGGAGGATTGTCTCATTGTTCCCTTCTCGTATCTGAATATCAGAAAGGAGAAAGTCCAACAGTGATTATCCCCTTCCTCCATGTTGGGGATATAAGCATTTGAGGTACAAGAATATGTCTTAAGATGAAAGCAACATTTGTTTAGCTAGTGAACATGACAATATTTTTAATGTATATAATGATCTTAATGTAATCTAATCAATGTGGTAATGATGTTATTAAGTGTGGAAACAAATGCAGTATATTAAAGGTGAGCACCACACTGAAACTCCAACCCCTGACAAAATAACCAGGCTCTTGATTTAGATCATGTGGAAGGTGAGAAATAAATGTATATAGAAATGTAGCTAAGGATATTAATTACAGTTCTTAAAGTGTGACTTTGTGGCTTACAAGGAACCAAGCTGTACAATTTAGTTTATGATGGCAGCATCTATGCCTCTCCAGAAAGTATATATCATAGTGGTAAATAATGTAGACTATATATATATATATATATATATACATACACACACACTATTTTCTTATGTCATCTATGGCATTTTTTATCTGTGGTACTTTTTGATGTGATTGTTAACATGCTAAAAGTAATATGCATATTTTGTTCTGTGTCTTCTATGTGCCGTTTTCACGTGGCAAGTGCTTTGTTCTGGTGCTTGCAGGGCCAGCCAGATGTCTTCTGTGCTTACTCACGGTGTTTTACATATGCTGCAGTTCTCTGCCTTCATCTCCAGTGACACCATGTTCAGAGCCACATCATCTTTCCTTGGTTGAAGTATTATTAAAGGCAATAAGGTCTTCCCCACTATAAAATGTATCTCTGTTGGTTTTTAAGTAGAAAATTTTAATTTAAAATTATTTTGCCACTATACAATTTTATTATTTTAAATTTATTTTTAAATAAAAGAAATGATAAGAGGAAAAATATTGACAAAGTGATTCAAAATGTATGTATAGAATACATTTGCTCAGGACATTCCGGGCCTAGTAGCCAGTTTTGTTTTGTAACTGAATGCCTGTAGTGTATTTGTCAAGGATGAGTCTTCTTCATGATCTCTTTGTCCAGCAAAATGAGTGAGCCTTTGGGCACAGTTGTAGGTTTCCTGAGAATGAGCCCTGCTGATCTTTAGACTTAACTAGGGAGCTTAAGTTTTCGTTTTTGCCCCCCCTTTTTTTTCCTGCTCAAATCTCACCCCAGGCCGCTTAAATCATATCTTGGGTAGGTATCAGCTAACTGTATTTCCTTCATGTCTTAATGCTTTTAGCTTGAAACTCTCTTTAAGAAAAATGCCTATGAAGTTGTCTTATGTTTCTGTTGTGGGATATTGTGGTTTGTTGTTTTTGTTTTTTGAGACAGTCTTGCTATGCATCCCTACTTGTTCTGAAACTGTATACCAGGCTAACCTTGAAGTTGAGATGGTCTTCCTGCATTAGCCTCCCAAGTGCTAAGTCACAGACATGCCCCTCCATCTTACTCAGCACAGGACTTTTGTAGTGTGGGTTTTATTTTGAATGGTGAGGTTGAACCCTTGGTCTCAAATGCAAACACTACTGGTGAACTAGCTTTTAAAATTCTCTGAGGTCAAAAGTTTCACAGTTTAAGAAATGGTGTCAGGAAAATCAGGAAAAGTCCACTGGCCACAGCATTATCAGCTGTCTGTGAATTTTATGAACTTCTAATCACAGCTGACTAGCTTCAAGGAAGGAGGTTCACTTCCTGACTGACTCCTTACACCACTCCTTCAAAATAGAGCCTTAAGGTTGCCATTTTCCTTCAGTGGTCTACTTTTCTTAGCCCCAGCTGTTTAAAGATCTAAGCAAGGAGAAAACCCTGGTCTAGCTTCATTTGACCAGTCAACATTTTGAGCAGCTAGAACTCACAGGGGCTGTTTCCACACTTGAGAACATGAAAGGATTATTTTGAGTGCACAGATAATTATGAACAGTTACCACCTTAATGGTCTTACTAAATCTTATAATGTGTGAGCATGGAATGTCTGTTCTGAGTGGTAATTGCAGTGTTCTGTGGGATTGGTGTGGGTTTTTTATTTTACTAGAATTTCATTTCTAAAGCTGTTGCTGTTTTATTCTGTGTCATTGAAGCTGTTCTCTTCAGACCCTGTTCCCTGAAACCTGCTCTACCACGGAAGGAGAGGAGGAGGGGTCAGGGCTGCCACCTAGGATGTTGGGGGAGTTGGAAAGTTGGGGCCAGCAGCCCATCAAAAGAATTGAGTCAGTTTCAGTTCAGTGACAGAACAACTTCTGTTGTGACATGTGGGATTTGGGGGTTGATAGTTGTTATCATCTGATAGACATGTGGTTATTCCAGAAAAAAGTGAGACTTTGCCAGTATAGGGGAACAAAAGTTACCAGAGAGTACATGCCCCAGAGAAGGTGATCAAGCAAAGCTGTCACCCACAAAGTAGAATTATCTGTGAGGAATAGCAGTAGTGTTCTGTTCCCCTGTCAGTCGGACCATGTGGGCTGGAGACTGTTAGATCTGCATGGTAGGCTGAGATTGCTGTTCAGTGGTTGTGTGACATTGGGCAATTCCCATTCCCTTTCCTATCTTCACCATTATCAGCTATAACATATGGGCATCTGAGAGGTATGAGTGGAAGAGAAGACATCCATGATTTGATTATTTGAGTGAATGGAGTTAATAGTGATAGTGGTTTGAGTTTTGTGTCTGTGCCAGCTGCTATGCTAAGTCCTTGTAGAAATTGATGTTGCAGTCCCTCCATTTTGACTCACTTCCTCACTCATAAACTGAAAGTATTTTGTTTTCTATTTCCTAGTATTGAGTTGATTGGTCTAAAGTGCTTGGCACGGTGTCATGGACTAATACTGTGTCATCTGTGATTACATGCCACCGTAGCACTTGACTTTAGTGGTCAGGAGGGATTTGACCTTGCTTCCATGGAGTTGAGAATCTAGTGAGAAGTCCAGGGGTAAAGGCAGTCAACTTGCATGTGATCTAAGAGGAAAAACATGATTGAGACTTGAGATGGTATCAGCTTCTCACCAGTGGTGGTGGTATAAAATACAGCAGACCTGCCCTTTAATGTGGGGCTGGAAAGTCTGTTTGGATTTGACCAGGACGAGGAGTGATTGCTGGCTTGCTGTCTTCCTAGAACCATTGGCAGATCAGTGTTTGCAAGCACAACCAGGAGGCGACAAGGCTCTCAGAAGGTTTGGATGAGATGAGATGGACAATTGCTGAAATGAAGGCTGAGGTAAGCCAGGAGCGGAGGAGGAATGTACTGTGGTGGAAGACTATGGTGAGATTGCCTGCTGCAGCCCCTTGCTTCTGGTCCAGTTTCTTCTTGTTCTCAGAAGTATTAAACACTGATTATTAACTCTCTCTAATGCAGACTTGACTTTATTTGAAGGGAAACACAATCAGAATACAAAGCAGGCAGCACAGAGCAGATTATATGTGTGCATCAACTTGGTAGAGCAGCTGTTTAAATGCTGCCACCACGAGTGGTACTGAGGACAAGGGACGGGCACATGAGGATGATTGGGAGTGGGGAACTCTTCCACATGCTAAATATAAGGCAATAGCAAGCATTGGCTTGCAGAAAGCTGGGTCCTTGAGGGAGTTAATGAGCTCTGCCACTAATCTTCCTGCATTATTGGCAGGTGACTGAGCCCATCTGGGACTCAGTTTTTAGATGTGTCCACAGTGGCAAACAAAATGGGAGTCTGAACATAGTTCTCTCTGCTCCATAGTCTGAGGGGGAGGGTGCCCCCACTCTAGGCTGCTTGCCTTCTCTGCAGGGCCTTGAGTGTCAAGTGGTGAGTGGGAAGACCCTGATTGGGAAGCAAATAGTAGTGGTGAAGGCATGTATTTACCTACTTCTGTGGCAAGGACCAAGAAGGAGTGGTACCCAGAGCCATGAGTGCCATAATCATCTTGGCCCAAAGATGATTCTCAAGAGAAAAGATGGGACTTGAAGTGGCTGTGTATTGGGAGTATCCATGAGAACAGACGGAGGAGAAGCTTATAGCCATGAGAGGCCAGGCAGCTGTCGAGTGCTGATGTGGGTGCAAACAGCTGATGCTGAGAATATAAAGACAGATTTGCCTTAGCAACATGAACCGTGGTGCCTGTGAATACCATCACTGCAGTCATCTTTGAGGAGTCTCAGTGGAGCTCTGTGTTTGTCAGCTTGGTACAGTGGCCTTGTGGCCATTAAATCTGTGCAATAGCTTGAATTTGGACAAATCACATTTCTCTTCATGGCCTCACTTTCCTCTGCTGCCAGAGTATGATAGGACAAATCAGGGAAGACCATGGATCTCAGCCTTACCTGGAAACAGTCTTGGAGGACTTCCACTGTTCAAGCCCAGTCCACTGACGTCACAGCCTCTTGGAGGAGGGCCCAGGAATTGATTTTTGTTTGTTTCTTAAGTTAATTGGTGGTACAACATAACATTTAACGATTTAATAATTAATCCATAAACCTAAATTGTTCTAGTAATACAATTGTATGAGAATATTCTTTAGGAACTTGGAGAGACCCTCGGGCTTTATTTAAACCCTTGATGAGAAGCCATAAATGGCCTGCCACAGTTAACAAGAAAGCAGTTTGGCCCTTAGAGAAAGAAGGATGCCCCTCCCTTAGTTTTCTTTCCAAATTCTTCTAGTTCCTATATTTTACTTCTATTGGTATCAGGGAGCCATCTTATAATGCTATTAGAGGAATTTTATGTGGCGGTTTGGAGTGGTGATACTGAGAATGAGAGTTTCTACTTTCCAGCAGCCTTGCTGGACTTGGGCTGAGGAGTAGAACAGGGAAGTGAGACCTGTGTCTTGTCACAGTTGAAGAATGAGAAAAGATGGATGCTCCACTAGGGAAGGTGTATGTCACTGACAGTTAAGGGATGTTTTTCCTGTTTAGACTAGCAGAGTAGTCCCTGGAAAATGGGCCAATAGTAGTAGCAAAGGAAGATGGACATACAAAGAATCATGTTACTGAACCTGCTCCAAACCTCAATGATTGGTAGCAGTGGCATTCCAAAAATATGAACATTTCTGCAGTCGGTGGCTGCTTGTTCGTTTCCCAACCACCCAGACCCAAAATAGTCACACAGAAACTGTATTAGTTACAACACTGCTTGGCCAGTTAGCTCATGCATATTTCTAGCTAGCTTTTACATCTGAACCCATTTCTTTATTTTATATAGGCTCGTGGTGTACCGGTAAGGTTCTGGGGCCTCTATCTCCTCTGCCTACTCTCTCTTTATTTCTGTTTGGATTTTCTGCCTGGCTTTACACTGTTAAGGCATTGGCTGAAAGCTGCTTCTTTATTAACCAATTGCAATAAAACATTCATAACATGCAGAGGGGAATCTCACATCATATTTCTAGCACCGGAATTTATGTAGTGCATTATTAGGTCAAATAATACATATGTCTTAAAGGATGTTTTGTACTGTTTTTTGCAATAAAACAAAATAATAAAACAATCTGAATGCAGATAGGTGATAGGTTAAGTTATGTTACTCTCCTATAAAGGAACACTCCTATTTTTAAAATGTATAGATAGTTTTATATGTACTGATAGAAAAAGCTAACTGAGTTGTTGATTACTAATGCCACAGAAAGTATTCCTTGGCCCCTTGTTGGTCTACTGGACAGTTTTGCCTCAGAAACATGGTATCAGAGGTGAAAATGGGTTGGAGTGAGAGTTGCTTGGAGACTGTGAGCCACCAGGAGGATTATGAGAAACTCTGTTTGCAAAACCTTCGGGAGCAAACAGTGATAACTGTTGGAGCAGTTGGACAGGACTTGAGCCACACTTAAACACAGCACAGAGGTAACGAGCAAAAGCTGACACTGAAGGCCCGAGTGGTGTCTGGTGAGATGACTCTGGTTAGGAGCGCTTGCTGCTCTTCCAGAAGACCTGAGTTCAGTTCCCAGCACCCACACTGGTTGGGTCACAACTACCTATATAACTCAAGTTCAGCCTCTGAGAGTGCAAGCATATGTGCATGCATACACACAGTATATATATATTGGGGGGAGGGTGTAAATCTTTAAACTTTCTTAAGACCCATGACTAAGACTTTGAAAAACAATAGTGATTTAAAGACAGATATCTCTGAAATATGAAGACATTAAAACATGGAAGGTCTCAGATCATATGCTCCTCTTCATGCCAAATACATAAACGTTGGCCTTGACAATTTCTTTTTGAAAGCATGTCTGGGAAGCCAGTCCTTCTAGTCCTTGCCAGTTCTGTTCAGAAGCAACAGAAAGGTTTTGGACCCAGAGAGGAAATGGAAGAGATCTCTGAACATCACCAATTTGGCAATTTACCAAGTATGTGCCAAGAAAAGCACAAACTCAGAAACAGTCCTTAAACTAAACAAGTAGAGTGCTTGCCAAGCATGCATGAGGCTCTGGGGTCGATCTTCAGCACCCCATAAACTCAGTGTGATGACATAATCAGTCCCAGAACTTTGAAGGTGGAGGCAAAAAGATCAGAAATTGAAAGTCATCCTTGGCTACCCGAGTGATTTCAAGGCCACCTGGGGCTACATGAGACCCTGTCTCTTAAAAAAAATCCTCTATATTGATTTATTAACCCACTTTACAAATCAGTAAAGAGCTGTGTGGGTGTCAGTCTACCCAGCGCATGGGAGCTCCCAAATGATTATGTCTCTTGTGCTGGACAATATGATGGGAACATGTGGTTACAGGAAATTAAATTCTGTAGACAAACCAGATGCTGAGCTTCTGCCCAGAATCAGGCCTGAAGCCCTGGAGACTAATAAATATACCATAGCTACTAATTTGTGGATAAGTTTTTGGAATTAACTTCAGAAAAGGGATCCAGGCTTGAAGCCGCTTTGGAAATGCCAGATGAAGTGTGAGTTTCAATCAGAGCCCTGAAAGGGAAGTGTTATGATCTACTGAGATCGTTGTGTCTGAAAGGAGCTAAGAAGTTCAGGCAGTGAGAAAATAATTGAAGCTGGTGGGAGAGATTGTGGCCACTGCAAAGAAATCTGGAAGTTCTTTTAGGATAAGTTTGGTGATGGGCAGCAGGGCAAGATACTTGTCCAGAATTTAGTCACCTAGATATTTCATGTGAGGACAAAGAAGCCATTTAAAGAACCTGGCCCAACTCAGAAAATGTCCCACAGCTCAAAAACTGCCAGAGATTCCTCAAGACACCTCAGGTCAGACCAAATGCCATGAGCCTCATTTCTAGTTTCAAACTAAATGATCCTTAAAATGTGATCATTACTGATGCTTGTGTGCACCCTCACTTTTATGGGGGTGGGTTTAGCATGCTGTGGAAGTCAGGACGACTTTCCCTTCACTGGGTAAGCCTGGCTAATTGACCCATATACTCTGGAGATTGTCCTGCCTCAGCCACCCATCTCTCTATAGTGGCCTACTGGGGTTTCAAATGCTTCAACTATTGCATTTAGCTTTTTAAATATATTTTTTATTTATTATGTATACAATATTCTGTCTGTGTGTATGACTGCAGGC
>LOEQ01000340.1:166989-190680 GCA_001685075.1 Bramus lutescens | reverse complement strand
GCAGTGGCTAGCTTTGCCACAATTAAAGCAAACTTCATATGTTTATATGGATATTCTTTAATGCTGATCATCTTTTTTTTTAAAAGTAAATTGGTGCTGCCAGGAGCAGGTCTGTCTCACTGTTGTGAAAAGCCTATGTTATTAAAATGTCTTAAATGCCATATTCTGTAGGTCTCCGAAGTGTTTGAAAACCATCTATCTATCTAAAATATATGTTTGACCTTGAAAACATACCTAACATGGCCACATATTTGATTGTTATAGATGACTAACTACTTACCTGAATTTCTTAATTATCCTAAATAGTTTATAAGAGTAGTTTTTAAGGACTAGAATTTTGTATTTTTAAATGAACTGCATAGATACAGTACCTAAAACAAAGAGAAACATATAGACAGTATGTTGAAACAAAATAATCTTAAATTTGTATCCTTATACAAAAACCTTAAGCAAGAGTAGAAGCATATATAAACAGTATAACTAAAATAAACTTAAATTTGTGTCAATATATAAAAATCCATACCAATGTAAAATATTTGTTGCTTATTTATTTTAGTTTAAAACTAGATTCAATAATCTGCCCTTTTTTCCTATCATTTCTATATCCCCCTTTTTCTTTTCAGAATGAGATCCCTTAATCTAATCTTCTTTGCTTAGTTTCCTCTCTGACAATGGCCAATAATAACTTGCAGCCAACCCCCCTAAATGATGATAAATATCCATAACCCACCAACCAACCAAAAACCATAAACCCTACCACCTGGGAATGCAGGTGTTGTGTTCTTAAAATTACTTCCTGTTAGTTAGGTGGTGGTGGTGCATGCCTTTAATCCCAGCACTCAGGGAGGCAGATCTCTGTGAGTTCAGGGCCAGCCTGGTCTACAAGAGCTAGTTTCAGAACAGGCTCCAAAACTACAGAGAAACCCTGTCTTGGAAAACCATAAACAAACAAACAAATAAAAATCCTGATTTCTGGAGTCATTGGCATCTTTAGGGGATGTTGTGGAAATTAACTGTGTGAAGTTGTATTACATTTGTTTAACAATGTAAGGATGTATGGTTAATTATATAAGGATGTGTTGCATTTGTTTCACCATGTCTGCCTAAGGCACCTGATTGGTCTAATAAAAAGCTGAATGGTCAATAACTAGGCAGAAGAGAGATAGGCAAGTCTGGAAGGCATAGAATAAATAGGATGAGGAATCTAGAGGAGAAGAGAAGAAGGAGAGGGATACACCTGGAGCCAGAAGCCAGACATGAGAAGCAGTGAAAGTAAGATATACAGAAGGAAAGAAAGGTAAAAAGCAATGAGGCAAAAGGTAGCTAAAGAGAAATAGGTTAAATTAAAGAAAAAGAGCTAGCTAGAAACAAGCCTCAGTTAGGCCGACCATTCAAAAATAATAAAAAGTTATCTCTATGTCATGATTTAGGAGCTAGTTGGTGGCCTAAAAGAAAAAGTCTGGTACAAGGGGACCTTGAGAAAATTAGGATAATGATCCAGTCCTGGGAGAGTATATATTTGTTTCCCAGTCTCTTTGTTTAGGGCTTATCTGACATCCTGGGTGGAGTGGTCTGTGAGGCTGGACCATCTCAGTGAGCCACTTTGAAGTTATTCTGGATGTATAATTTTGAGGAAATGTTAACAGGCTTTCTGAGAGGCTGGATCACTTGGAGTGCTTGTCTTCATTGATGTCTGGTCCATTTGTTCTGAAAACATACCTTTTAAGGGTAGCATCATATCTGCATAACACAAGTATGGAATTGTGGTATGAACAAATCAGCTAGAGATTATTCTATGTTTGAGCAGGTGAAAGACACCTGTCAATTTTATAAGACCATTTGGACTGTATAACCAAACTGTAATTTAAGTCGTCATCCATACCGAATGAAATGATGTCATGTAATGATAAGTCACGAGGACTCTAGCCAACAAGATTTATCATGTTTCATCCAGTCTTAGAGCTGTTCCCATGTCGAAGGATCAGCTTATACATCACCTGTCATGGAGGTGTTTTGTTTGTTTCTTTTGTGGGTTTGTTTTACTTTGTTTTTGGTTTCTTCCTTCATGTCTGCAGCCAAGATTTTCAGGAGGTCTCCCCTGATCAAATCTGATCTTCACCTATTTTGAAGAATCCATAGCTTTTTGTTTCTTGTGGAGACAAAGGCGTAACCTCTCCCCCATATGACACATTTCCTGACTTTTACTCTGTAGTTAAGACATCTTAAGATATATAGGCTGCTTTAATTTAGCTGTTTTTTCCTACAACCCGATGTCTCTCAGCAGCATTTGCCCTTCACTCATCAGCATTTAAAAAATTCAAAGTCAAAAAAGCCCCATACGTGATCCAGATGCCCTGTGTATTTCCCAACCCATGTAGCTTATTCTTTTTATATTACTTTACTCTTTTTAAAGGCTTTATTGCTTTTAAACTATTTTATGACTGTTTCTATTCAGTTTTTTCCTTTTTAGCATCTATGTACATTTTCAAACATATTGTCCTTGTTCACAAGTTTTTTGGTCTTGACCTGACTTTCTGTGTGTCTATAGCTTTTTCTGACTCTGTGAGCCAAACCTTAAATGGCATGGCTCTTCTTAGCACATGGCACTGGTGTCAGGCTCTCTGTCCCCTTCAAGTCCACAGGCAATGAAGGGAGCTGTGCCTAGCCATCCCAGCTGCATCTAACCATCCTAGCATGCCTAACTGTCCCAGCCACATCTAACCGTCCCAGATCTGGGAAGTTGCTGAGCCCACTTTTGTGGCAACTGGACAGTATTTCTGTATCTTTTGAACCTAGTAATAAGTAATAAGGTTTCTGTTTGTTTCACTAATTTCATTGTCCTAGAAATTGATTTTGAGAGTTTTGTTTTTTATTCTGTGTAGGATTCTGAAAATTTTTAAAGTTAGTCCTTTCATTCACAAGCTTACAGTCTTCACTGGGGCTAGAGATGACTCAGAAGTTACAATACTTGCTGCTCTTGTAGAAGACTCAGTTTCTATCCCCATTACCTACACAGTGGCTCCCAACCTTCTGGAATTCCAGTTCCATCTGATGCTCTTTCTGGCTTCTGCTGGCACCAGGCTTGCACATGGTTCCCATTCCCCCCACCCAGTGTGTGTGTTGCTGGAGATTAAACCCAAGATTCTGGGCATGTTGGGTAAGCGCTTTACCACATAACTATACCCTAGACCCTGTGAGTGCAGATTCTTAGACCCATGTCCTTTGTGAAGGGATCCATATTCCTCTTTCTCTCTTTGATCCATGCTGAGCATCCAAACACTAGGAACGTGTGTATGAAGAGAAGCTTTCATGAAGTAGGACAGTGACAGCCATGTGTCTGCACTGTGTGTGGCTGTACTCATGTGTCCCTCCCACCTTGGGTTCATGGCTGACAGGTCCTTGAAATTTTCAGGAAGTTCACCATCCCTTCAGGAATGGTGGTGGCCCAAACCCTGAAGTATGTAAGCAGGTGGGATTCCACAGTGCTTACCTTTTTGTCTCCCTAATGGTCATGTGGTCCTGTGGCCTCCCCTCCCCCTTTCCTAAGTGAATTCCAATAAGGACTTCAGTCTTTAAAACAATATTTTCTGTGACAGTGGTAATTACTTTAATTGGCGTCCTCTAAAGGTAGCTTCTTCTCACCCACCCCCTCTTGAGACTTGGGTCAAGTGCTGATGTACTGCATCCCTCTATGTCATTGAGGTTTTATTTACTTCTTATAGTTGTTGATGGGCAGTGTAGGAGTAAGCCAATACTTCCTAACTTCGCTATTTTTTCTATCAAGGATAATTGCAAGTGATATTTCTTTCTTCCTAGGTAACAATAGCTAATCAGCTTTGTGTATAGAAAGGCAGATTGCAAATAGGGATTGATCTCACTGAAGTCCTCATACCGGATTAGAACTCACCAAGTCCCACAGAGCTTCATTTCATCCCCAAAGCCTCTCCTGTCCCCTGGAAGAATCTGTTTGGTGTTCACTCCTCTAGGAGACTTGTCCAATAATAATTAAGGGACAGTTGCTGGCCCTACATAAGTTTTTGTATTCCCCCAAATAGCCGCATCCTTTAGAATATCATTTGAGCTCCTTGCCAAAATAAGGCCACTGTTCTCGTCACATTAGAGCCTCTTACAGGACCCCAGCTGGCATCCAGAGGCCACCTCCTCCCTTTGCATATGTCTCCACTTGGATCCAGCAGCTGCTGTTAGGTCCGTGATGTAGCCTTTCATGCCTGAGGTACCATCTTCCCTCCCATTTCCTTTCCCAGATGGTAGACACAGACGTAGCCTCTTGGAGACCTCCGATAGAACACATGTGGGTGAAGGGGGGAATGGGCACATTTGGATCAGCGGTGTCCCCTAAGGCCGTTCCAAGGCTCTTTGTGTCACCTGTTAATCGAGGTGGAATTCCATTGCATTCCCCAGAACTGTCCACTAGAGGCGCACTGACGGGAAGTGGCAAGATGGCATAGTTCTCTTAAGGTTTCAAGTTCATGGGCAGAGCCAAGATCTGAACATAACTGTGACATCCCTGCCACACTAATGGTCAGGATGAAGTTGGCACCTTAGTGTTTGATGAGTGGATGAGCAATTTTTCTGCATCAGCCCTTCCACATTGCCAGGAGTGCTGGGAACACAAGGAGATTCTGTCGGATGAGAGAATCTGTTGATCTTTACTACTGAGCCACCTCACCAGCCCCTTATTTCTGCCTTTTAAAGGGTTATGTTGCATGTGTTGACATTATCCCAGAAGGGAGAGAGAGAGACCCCAGTGAAGCATGCTGAGGATTACTGTATGGAATGTTCCGTGTGGCTGGTGCACCTCACCTTCCTTCCTTCCTTCACCCCTGATTCACGTGGCTTCTTCGCCCAGCATAGTCCTGGCATAGCTAGGAAACCTATTGTGACTTCTGCTTTGCGGTGCTGGGATCAAACCAAGGGCCTTGCTCATATCAGGCACGTATTGACCCCCGAGCTACAGCCCAGGTCTTAGGCTAGGCTCATTCCTAGCCCTGCTTTATCTTTATTACCTTTGTTTCTTCTCTCCCCCAACTGCCTGCTGTTGCACTTAAAGCAGATTGCCCATTTGTCAGGCTCTGGCCCCTGTCACGCAGTCCCCATGGGCTCCTCTGTCCACCCAGTCCCCTGACTCCAGATCTGCATCCATAGTTTCAAGCCTGGTAGACATTTCTTTTTTGGTTGTGCAAGTGATAGGATGCAGGGTCTTGCACACGTCAGGCGGATGCTCTGTCACCAAACTAGATCCAGCATAGCTGTGCTGGATTATACTGGACACTTGGTTATAGAGAGGTATACTTCCAGATGGAAGGAGGAGGTTTAAGAAAAGTAGTATGCCTTCCATGATGACACAAGCTCAGTTCAAGACCAGAAGCTAACTTTCTGTATTTTCCTTAGGGGCCATCTATCTTGTTTGTTGTTGGTGGTGGTGGTAGTGGGGTTTTTTTGTTTGTTTGTTTGTTGGTTGGTTTTTTTTTTTTTGAGCCAGGGTCTCATGCTGAGACCTGGAAATTCATCAATTCAGCACCAATGATTGTAACTTGCCCTAAGGATCTTCCTGTCTCTACACCCCCCAGTGATGGGATTATAAATGCATGCCGTCATGCCTGGCTTTTTATGTGGGTGCTAGAGATCGAACTCAGGTCCTTACAGTTGTGTGATGAGCACACTCCACCAGATGAGCCACCTCCCCAGCTCCTCAATTCTCATTCTACAGCCAATTATCCCTGAAGCATCCCAGGGCTTTGCAGCCTGAATTTACAGCCCAAGGAGAGATTGGGTAGAGACCAGCTGCATTCCCATTAGCACAGTGGCTCAGGGGAGAGACATATTCATTCTGCCTCCCATCAAGGGTCTCCTGGCAAGTCTTTCCATAATCTCTCCCTAGAGTTCCACAGGGGAAAGAATGTTTTTAAACTGGGGACAAAACTTCGACCTGAACAGGCTGCAAGATTTGTGGGTTCCTTGTAGTCAGCTCGCAACAGAGAAATCAGCCAAGGCTCTAGAGGCTTGCAGTGCGAAGCATTGCTCACAGGCATTACAGAACACAGAGCCCCCAAGAGCACCGCTCTCTGCCTGAAGCAGTTTGTTCAGCCACTGAATGCGGAGTGTGGGTAGTCCCAGGAACAGATGCACACCTTCGCCTCCTTAGAGGAGGGTCTGCTCTTTACCAGGAAATGGCCTTGACAGTGACTTGCAGCCTGCCCATCTATGTCCAACAGGCCAGGGGCTGCTGACTGGCTCAGAAACTGATACCCAGCAGGCAGTGCCCCCAGAAATGCTATGGGGCCCAGTGGATTGTTTCTTCCCTCTGAATATCTGTTGCTCTGTGTCCTTGAGGGCACAGCAATGTCTCTGCAGCAGCTTTTGGTTTTTATTTATTCATGTGTGTTCGCTAAGCTTGGTGTTGTTGCCAAAGGGTTTATGGCCTCTTAAAGTTTCAGAGCCTCTGATTTTATGGCCACTGTTTGCAGAGGAGAAGTGCCGTTTGGGGAGATGACTGGTTTCATTTTGACTGGGTGATGAATGAAGGATTAGATTTTTCTATCTCCATTCACAGCCCTCACACGACCCCGATGTGTGCTTCCCTGTGTTGCCAACACTCCTGGAGTGTGGGTTGTCTGACTCTGCTGTCCATGGAGCCCTGCACGGTTCTCCTAGGGCTGGGCTTATGCAAGGGTTCCTGGAGTTTATTGTTCCCAGTCCAGTGGCTCAAAAGCACCTCTGAGGGCAGTGTTGCAATGACGCCATTTGGATGCAGACAAATGTGGCCTAACATTGCAACACAAGCCCTTTCTGACCTGGCCTTGTCAGGATCAGACTTCCAGTCAGCTAGGTGCCCGACTAGGACAGCTGCTGACTCCTCAGGTTAGGAATTCAGTGTCTTAGTCAGTGTGAGCTGCTAGGACAAAGAGCCTTGAATGGCTTACTTCCCATGGTTCTTGAGGCTGGAAGTCTGAGATCAGAGGCCAGCATGGTGGGGGAGGGTCCAGGAGCACCCTTTTTCTTACAGATGACAGCTTCCCCATTGTCTTCATTCTGTGAAAGGGAGAATTATTGTCTCTTTGGCCCATTCATGAGGGTTCCATGATTGGGATCAGCTTATTTACCAAAGGCCCCATCTTCCACTCCCACCACTGCCTTGAGGGTTATGTTTCAACATGAGAATCTGGGTATATCGACATCCACTCCATGGTCAACAGAAATGACATCAAGGGAAGGGAGCTCCTGACTCAGCACTGTGTCCTGTCTGCCAAGTACCATGAGGACTGTCGCCACAGGGCCCAAGAGTCAGTCAGGCCAGAGTGTGACACCTCTTTGCAGGCCTGTGTCCTGAGGCAGGGTGAGCCTCTTCTCTGCCACAGCCAAGAATCTGAAAGCTGGGATCTTAGACAGTGTTCTAGGGCTGTGAAGAGACACCATGAGCACAGCAACTCATAAATGAAGGCATTGAATTGGGTTACAGTTTCAGAGGTTTAGTTCATTACGGTTATAGCAGGAAGCATGGTGGCATGCAGGCGAACAAGGTGCTGGAGAAGGAGCTGAGAGTTCCATCTGGATCCACTGGCAGCAGGAAGAGAGAGACACTGGCTTGTGAAACACCAAAGTCCACCCCTAGTGACACACTTCCTCCAGCAAGGCCACACCTACTCCATCAAGTCCACACCTCCTAATTCTTCATAAGTAGTGCCATTCCCTGATAACCAAGCATTCAAATATATGAACCTATGGGGACTATCTATGATGGTGAATATTGGCTTTCTGTTTGACTGGATCCAAAATCAACAAAGAAGTGTGACTACAGGTGGATCTGTAAGGGTATTTCCTGGAAAGATTATCTGATGGGGGAAACCTTCCCCCGAGGTTGTTGGCACCTCCTGACAGTTTAAGGGGGTCTGCTTTTGTCTGCCTGCCCTCACTCCATGCTGGAAAGTATATTTACCCCATTGCTGCTGCTGCTACCATTGTTCGGTTATTTCCAAGCCTGCCTTCTTCAGTCCTCCATGGACTTGTGGCTTTCTAGAAATCCTTCAGGCCTTCATCATCAGCCTGGAACTGCTGAGCTATCAGCCCCAATGATGGAGAAGATCCTGGCTTTGCAGCCTCTTCCAGGGTGTAGATGGCTGCTATTGAGCTACCCACCCTCAGTTCTGTAAGCCATTCGAATAAATCCCCTTTTGTACATTGCATTCATTCTATTGGTTCTGTTCTCCTAGAGAGCCCTGACGCACCTCCTTCTCAGCTCTTCCCTCATGATAAAGCCTTTCTAGGATGGCTTCTAAGAACAGGACCCTGCAGTTAGGCAGTGATGAGCCACTTCTTTGTGATGAGTAGTCAGAGTCATTGTGAACAGCAGGATAATGGGCTTGTGTATCTATAATGTACACAAAGTACTTAGCACAGTATGCAGGGAGGCATCCTACCTTCCCTGAAGACACCCATCCCTAAACCCTGGAAACTGGGAGGGGATTATGTAGGCCTCTTCCTGTTTTCTCTCTCTGCTTCCTGGCTGCCATGGTTTGAGCTGCTCTGTGTGCCGCACCTTTCCCCCAGATGGACTGACACCTCTGAGATGTGAGCACAGTGAGTTCCTCCCTTAAGCTGTTTGTCAGGTGTTTTGGTCACAGCGATAAAGAGCAACTAACATATCTTTAAAGAGGTTTTTTTTTAAACTATCGCCTTTAGGTTGGCTGTAGTCTGCCATGGCAGCTAACCTTCTAAGAAGAGATGGTTAGATCGCAAGACGTTCACAGGGTGAAGACTGTGCTAGGACGAAGGATGAAGCCAGTGCTGCCCACAATACCACATCCTGCCCCACCAGTGATTTCTCCCAGGCATCTGCTCACATGGTGACGGAGGCTGAGAGCTCTCCTAATCTCCAAATGCTAGAGAGACACCAGCCAGTGTTGAGTTTAGCCAGAGTCTGAAGGTCTGAGAGCCCAGTCTGAGGGAAGTCCAGTGTGAGAGCAGGTGGGATGTGAGATGTCACAGTTTATGCAGGGACACAGGAAGGAAAAGGACAGAGTCTTTCTCACTTCCTGCTCTACTCAAGTGCCGGTGGGTTGAATGGCGGTCACTCACCTGGAGAAAGCCTTCGGTCCTTACTTGCTCCCCCAATTCAAAAGCTATTCTTACACCAAAACATCCTCACAGACACACTCAGAAGAATGTGGAGTCAGGTGACTGGACACTAACCAGCCAGGCAAGTTGACAGAATTAACCACTGTGCCTGTCCCCTGCCCAAGTTGAGTACATGGATGTGGCTAGGTTGTTCAAGGCAGTGTATGAGGAGAGAAGGGAAGGGAGCCCACTAACTCCTGGCTGTCTGAGCTCTTCTGACCTCTGGGGTGCTGTGGCAGAGGAAGGAGTGTCACACCTTCTTAAGCAGCAATGCAGCCCAATGGAGTCTGGCCTGGCCAGTTTCTTTGGAAGACATGGAAGCCCTAATGACCATCCTAAGGTGCCCACTATGACTAAAGTAGGGTTCACAAAAATCCCAATCTACCCCCACCTGAAGTTATCATGGGACCCCATGATATCTATGTATGATGGTACCGTGTAAATTCCAGGTCATATTTTTCAAGCTCTGAAGTTAGTGCTGGATAATCTACCAGGAACAGACAATATTGAGAGTAACTATATTTGTGTCACCCCCAAATTAATAGATCAAGACCCACTCCCCATTCACCCCCAATTTGATAGTGATAGGAAGAAGGACTTTTGAAAGGATGTTGGGTCATTGGATGCAACTCTTAGGAATGAGATCATGAGATTATGAAAAAGACTACAGAGAGCCCCGTCTCCCCTTCCACAGCTAGAATATAGCTGTCTACAAAGCAGGAATTGGGTCCTAGCCAGATACCAAATCTACTGACACCCTGTTCAAGTTCCTAGTCTGCAGAACTACAAGAAATCACTTCCTGACGTGCATAGCCCACCATTCTGGTGTTTGCTTAGCATCCAAGTGGACTAAGGTGTTCCAAGGTTTTCTTTATCTTGTGTTTTCAAAATAGCTGCCACAGCTCCGTACAGCATGTCTGTGTTCAAGGCAGAAAGGAGGTGGAGATCAAAGTAATGGTGCCCTTTGTCCCTTTAGTCAGAAGAGTGATGCTTCACAGGAGTCCCCCGTTGGGTCTCATTGGCTAGAAATGAGTCTCACAGACGCCCTTATTGTGAGAGTTCTTGGGAATCTGAGGAGCTGAGGAGGAGGCTTGTCATGATTCATTATGCAGTGCTGGGCATGAGGCCAGAGTGGAAAAAAAAAAAACTGGAGGAGAAAATGTCATGTTAGGCCCTGACAGGTGGCTCGTCTGGACTGACTTTTGAGAATTATCTCTCCATAGAAAATTCTTATGAGTATTTATGATAGTCATATTTGTGATGTCATCTTTGGAGCACACAGGAGTTCTTCAGTGGCTGTCATCTGTAAGCCAAATGGCTTCTACAAACGACATCATTAGCATCCCAGCTGAGCAGCCCTGTGGTCTGACCTTGGCTTACCACCTTGGAGGAGGCGGCTGTGTTACCAGCTGCTCTGCTCCAAATGTGTCTGGAAAGGGAAGAAGGCAGGTGGGGCCGAGCTTTGCGGATGAAGTTGGAGGCATGAGGAGGGGCCTTCCCCCTTCCACAGAAAGCATATTCTCAACGGCAGTGATGCTGTGTTCTGGAAGAGGCTTCTGAGAGCAGAGGGGCGGCTGCTGTCGCCTGTGGCAACAAGGTGAACTTCATCCCTGATTGGATAGTTTTGTGAAGGAAATAAGAAATGGTACCCTTGGTGTTCAGCTTTAAATAAGATTCTATTGACTTATTTTTTAATTACACAAGACAAGAAATGAAAAACAAGAGCTAGGAGCCATGCATGGGTTTTTCCCCCGTGTTCATTTTTGCTTAAAAAGTCAGAGTTGGGAGTTGGCCTGAGATGGGGCGAGCATTAATCCAGATAGTTCTGGTACAGCAGAGAAATCATGTCTCACCCTCAGGTAAGGTGAAGTGACTTGTCAGGGGAGAGTGTTAGTGAGGTGGTTCCTTCTGACGAGGAAGGTGTGTGCTAGGCTGAGAACAGTGGACATGTTTGTATTTGATATCCTCTGGCCGGGACAAAATTCCTGAGAAGCAACTTGGTAGAGGTTTGTTTCAGCTTACAGTCTTGTGATGGGGAAGACATGGCCCACGAACAGTTGGTCACATCATAGAGGCAGACAAGGAACACCCTACCAGAAGCCATGCCAGCCTTGAATGCTCAGCCCCCAGTGGCCCCAAGTATGTCGACCAGACCCTTAGTCCCAAAGCTTCAACAGCCTCCCCCAAAAGCACCACCAGCTGGAACAAGGGCGCAAATGCATGAGCCTGTAGGGGACATTCCACACCCAACCCGTTAGAGACCATCTTCAGCCTAAGGTAGGTAAGAGGGAGAGTTTCACGGTTTGTGGCTTCTCCCCATTCCTCAGGGTCTCTGGCTGGGCAGGTGTCATCCCCATGCACCAAGCTACCAAGCAGCTCATAACTGTCCCAGGGCCTGGGTTTTCTCTCCTCTGAGACGATGCAGCTCTTTCTCAGAGTCAGAAAAAGGCACAGTCTAGGGCCTGGCCTCAGTGGCGAACCCCATCTTCCTAGACCCACCTCCTCTCTGGACGCAGCCTCTGATTTTCCCTCATCCTGTGGGAAGATTCCTGCGCCTCACTGTCAGCTGAGAGCACTCCGCATCTGCGGAGAGCTGGTGTTCTGTAGTAGCCTCGAGCACCACTTGTACTCCGATAAGAGCTGATGGGAAATGGAGCTGGAAAGGTACCACAAATTCCCCAAGGGCCGAGTGTGGGGCGCTAACAGCGTGTTTCAGTCAAGTGTGAAGATGCCACTTGGAGCAAATGGCTCAGGGTGACTGAGTCTTGTCTCCCAGATCACAGGACACGCCTCCCTTTCCAGGGAAGAGCCAGGATAGAAACACTTTAGTCACTGCAAAGGGGAAAAATGCAGGCTTTTCAAAGGTATCACATCAAGGTTCTAGAATTCAGCTTAGGTCTGTTGCTCTTACACGAACTTTGCCTTATTATGGCCCATTAGGAGACTGTGAATACAGCATGAGTTAATGTGAGCTGAGTCCTTTTAGCTTCTTTTGGCAGAATCTCCCCCAAGTCAATAGGAAACTGCTTTCCTGTGTTTGCTTTCTACCTGTTGTGGCTGCTGGCTCAGTTTGACCCTTCTGCCCTTCTGCGCCATTTGATAATACGTCTTGCTTATGTCCTACACCATTCCCTGTGGCACATGAAGTTTACACTCTTTGTGTGTGTGTGTGTGTGTGTGTGTGCATGCGCACACACACACACATGTTTGCTTGTATTTATAACTCACTCAAAAACTGCAGGAGGACAGGAGACAAGATGGCAGAAGCTCCATCTCCCTGCCAGAGAAATCCGTAAGAACGGACTATTCGTACCTCCCTCCAACACCATCTTCCCCTGTGGGATGGGAAGCCCACCTGGCCAAGGGATGTGGAGTGAACCCTTCCTTTCTACACAATGGGACTGTGGACTTCCCTGCCAAATGGTTTCAAGCCCAGTTCTATGGACCTTTTTCCTGAGGGGTAAGGACACCATAGGTATGCTCAGCTTGGACCTACATAAAATTAGCGTGTGTAAGGCTCCCCGTGATGGGAAAGACATGAGAACGGGAAGAAAGAGAAAAGCTACCTCTGGGATGCCATTGTGGAACTCTGAGAAACCCAGAATTCAACATCAGAAATTGGCTCAGTATCAGATCAAAGTATAAATGGAAGGGTGGAACATATTCTATTGAAGAATTTACTGCCTCCATTTATAGCTTTTATTTACTGTGTGTAAATTCATATGGGTGGAGGTGCATGTGTGTGGTGGTGGAGGGGGCGGTACTGCACATGTGTGTATATGGATGTCTGTACCAGGCTTTTTCTTCCGAGTCAACAACCAGCTCCCAAATCATGACAAGGAGACTTATTATTAGTTTTGAATGCTCAGCCTTAGTTTAGCTATTAATTTAATCTGTTTTTCTTTATCAATGTTTTGCCTTGGGTTTTTTTTTATCCTTTTTTTTTAAATGTGTATCTTACTTTCCAACTGTCTCCATGTCTGGCTTGTGGCCACCTGGCTTCTGGCCCTGGAATGTCCTGTTCTTTCTCCCTCATTCTCTCCTCATTCTTCTCCTCTCCTCGATTTCTCCTCCTACTTATTCTCTCTGCCTACCAGTCCTGCCTGTTCCTCTCCTGCCTGGCTATTGACGGTTCAGCTTTTTATTAGACCAATCAGGGGCCTTAGGTGGGCAAAGTAAACAGCGACACATCTTTACATAGTTAACAAAGGCAGCAGAAACACGTGTAACACATCTTTACATAGTTAACAAAGACAGCAGAAACACGTGTAACACATCTTTACATTGTTAACAAAGGCAGCAGAAACACATGTAACACATCTTTACATTGTTAACAAAGGCAGCAGAAACAAATATGACACATCTTTACATAGTTAACAAAGACAGCAGAAACACGTGTAACACATCTTTACATTGTTAACAAAGGCAGCAGAAACACGTGTAACACATCTTTACATTGTTAACAAAGGCAGCAGAAACACGTGTAACACATCTTTGCATAGTTAACAAAGACAGCAGAAACAAATGTAACATACCTTTGCACAGTTAAAATAATACAAATATAACACATCTTTGTCTAGTTGAAATAATATTCCACAACAGAGGCTAAAGGTCAACCTTGGATGTCATTATTTAGGAGACATCCCCCTTGTTATTTTAGATCAGGTCTTGCTACGTTACCCTGTTTGGCCTGGCGCTCATAGAGACCTGTCTGCCTGCCTCTCAGTGGGATTAAAGGTGTATTCCACATACCTGGCTTCCATTTTGTTTTTTTGACACAGGGTCTCTTGCTGGGACCTGGGGGTCACACACTGGGATAGGCTGTCTGGCCATCCTTCTGTTTCTGTCTCCCCAGCACTGGGATTACAAACCTGTGCCACCATGCCTGGCTTTTTATGTAGGTGCTGGGTTCAAACTCAGCCCTCATGCTTGCATGACAAGCACTTCATTATGAGCTGCCCATCCCACCTGTAACTTTAAAATATACATAAAATATGTATATTCTAAAAATGCTTTCAAAAAATACATAGAATATAGGTCTCTGTCATCTTGTCACAAATTAAATTGTTTTGAGGTATGATAATGGCACTGTTATATTTTTAAAAAGAGTATAATTTGGTTAGGTTAAAACAGATGAAACAAGATACATATCAAAATAGTTACAGGCAAGAAGTGGGATAGATGACACAGACAAACAAGACTGGCTGTGTGTTAAAATGATTTAAATCAGGTACAGGGACTACTGTGCATTTCGATGTGTTTCAACTCTTCCATGTTTCAAAAGCTGTACCTTTCAGGGACTAGAGACATGGCTCAGCCGATAAAGTGCTGAGTTCAGATACCAGCATCATGTAAAAGCCGGGCATGGCAGGGCATGTTTGTAACCGTAGATGTGGGATGGTGGTGGGGTGAGATGGGGATAGAGACAGGTGGATTCATATAGCCTATTGGCCAGCCATGCTTCCTGAATTGCTGAGCTCCAGGTTGAGTTGGAGAGCCTATCTCAAAAAATAAAATAGAAAGCAATCGAGGAAGACATGTGACATCAACCTCTGTCCTCCACAAGCCACATGCACACACATCTGCATGCACACCATGCCTACATCCACATGAACACATATATGCACCACACCATGCACACAACCATGTGAGCATGTATATATACCTCACACATGGATGTGAAAGCGCAACTTTCCACAGTACTCTTGCCTTCTACCATGCATCTGGGAACTGACCTTGGTCAGGCTTGTGAAGCAAGTGCCTTTTCATTCTGTGCCAGCACACTAGCCCATAAATCAAATATTCAAAAGGTCTACATTAAAAGGAAAACTATTGTAGTCTTATCTCTGAGACCAAATACCTTAGAAAAACCACTGGGTCTGTTTCTTCCACTCTGCTGTGGATTGAAATGCCTGGCAGACAGATCTTAAGCAGGGAACTTACTTTGGTTCGTGGTTTCAGAGGGTCTGTGTGGCAGAGGCTCCTCACCTCACAATGGACAGGAAGCAGAGAAAGGATGGGGCCAGGGACAAGCCATTCCTAAGGATTAGTCCCCTTCCCGTCCCCTGATTTCTATTTCTTTAAATTCATTTATTAGTAGGAGTTATAAATAAGCACACCTATTTATTTATAATATAAAAACCAAACTGTATGACTAGAATGTTCTATCCTGGAGCAAGTGCCATGTCAGTGTGAGAAGAGGCTGTATTTTGGTGGTGTTGGATGAGGCGGTATATATGACAGTCATGTCCAGTTAACATGTAGCTGCATTCAGCTATAGCTTCACTATTCTCTTAAACTGTGCCTCCTGCACCTCCTCCTGTTTCAATCACACCCTTGCTTGTTTTATACTAACTGATGAGTCAATTTCTCAGTTCATTTTTGAGAGGGGTGTGGCAGTCTTAGACCGTGGTGGTGGATTTGTGTATTTTTCCTTGCCACTCTCCCATATATTGTGGTTGTATCGTTAGGTGCTAATACCTTAGGGGTGTTATAGCTGCTTGGAGAACTGACCCTTCTGTCACTAGGTAAGTAATGCCCCTCCTTATATGTGACAGCTTCCATTCCTGGCTTTGAAGTCAGAGCTGCCTGACAATGGTTCTAGATTTTTAAAATTAGTACCTGTTGACAGAAGCTTCTGTCCCATGTGGTCCGACAGCTGTTCAGTCCCAAAGAAACATGCAGAGGTCTACATTAATTATAAACTGGTTAATAAGAAGCCTAAACTTAGTTTTTATATCTTAAATTAATACATAATTCTTATGTTAGCCATGTGGCTTGGGACCTTTTATCAGTGAGGCATTCTCATCTTGCTTCCTCTGCGTCTCGGTGATGACTGCAGACTGAGCCTTTCCTCTTCCCAGAATTCTGTTCTGGTCACCCTGCCTATACTTCCTGCTTGGCTATTGGCCAGTCATCATCTTACTAAGCCAATACAAGTGACACATCTTTACAGGGTACAAGACCATTGTCCCACAGCAAGTATCAACATGGCAAATCCCATCCATTTTTTTTAACAATGTATATTTTTGTATTTAAATTGGGTTTCTTTTAGGTATCTTAGAGCTGGTCTACTGTTTGGCTTCATTCAGACAATCTTTATGCCCCACCCCCTTGATCTTTGTGTCCATTTTCCCCTTCCATTTGTCTGTTTCTGATGATTTTTAACTGACCTTCCTTCCCTTTTCTTCCCTCCTTCTCTCTCCCTCCCATGCTTCTTTCCTCTGGGAATGGAACCAGGACCTTATGTATATTTACTCAAGAGCTTTATCCACCCACCCCCAACACACCAGCTCCAGTCTGTCCCCAACACTGACTGAACATTCTTTCTGATTCCATTTTCTCTACTTCTAACCTTTTTTTTCCTTCTTCCTTATCTTTCCTTTTTTTTTAAGTCAGACACTTTTGAGTAACATTGCACTGCCTTGTAGCTTGTTGTGCCCTGTGGGAGCTCCTTCAGCCAACAGCCTTTGAGATACCAGTCCACCTGGGCATGGGCTCCTATACTATAAACACAGCTGTAAAGCATGCGCTCCCTCTCGCTTCCGGTTCTCACTTCTGGCTGCTAGATTCAGTTCCTGTTCCCGTTCGTGGAGAGGACTGTGATCTAGGACAGTGGTCTTTGAGTCTCCCCTAAATGAATAACCGTTATTATACATAATTCTGAACTAGTATGTGATAATTCTGTAACTTCCATCATCATCTGGTGCCCAATGTGGGGCCCAGTTCACATATTTTGGGATTGGTTCACCAGCCGTGTGGCCCATTGGGCACTGATTCTCATGCCTGTGGCTCTGGCCAGCACTCGGATGCAGCAGGCTGCTGCTCAGCACTCCCCAGCTTGTGACCCGCATGCTGCCACTCTGCACATTAAATGCTGGCCCACACGCTGCTGCCTGTGATACCCGTAGCACACACAGTCCACAACTGGCACTGACAGTAAACTTTGGGTTTTTTCTTTGTCCTGGGCCCCAACTGTCAGAATCATTCGCTCACCTTAATAACTGCTCTTAATTTGTTAAAGCATTTTTCAGTACCTAGGTAAGCAACACATGCTGTTCACTGCTGCTAGCATATATCAGCCACATGGCTGCAACTGCGACACCTGCAGGCTGAAAACAATTATTACACCTTCTCCAGTTCATTGTAATTGCCTTAGGACAGGTAAGATCTGAAAAACTACAAAAATTGCTGATAACGTAATTACCCAGGGGTTGAATAATTATTTTGCTCATACTATGGAGGGTATTCTGTAAGACTTATGCTGTTTTCCTTCTACATCCCTTTATTTGATTCTAGGAATTAGTTTTGTTTTCAGTATTATCTCATTTAAAAATGGTTTAATAACAGGGCCAAATATGAGGCACTTTCAGAAATAATACAGTCTTTACAGACTAATAATGGACATCTACTTGAGAAGATTAATACTATGGAGAGGGATAGCATCAATTTGACAGAATTATCTTAAAGAATTTGTGCTGTTAAATTTAACAATCAGAATCTGTTGAAAAGTTATGGTAGATTAACAGATAAGATACCTCTCCAGGAAGGTAATATGCACACAATCAATATTATGTCCAAGGATGAGATATTATCTTTACTGGAAAAGTTTCATACCTTGGAATTCTCAGTAAGGGCATTAGGCAGAAAACTATACAGGAGATTCAGACTTTACAAAAGGTAGTAGTGAAAAGATTTGAAAAGATTGAAGAATTTATTGAAATTGATGAGCAGGGATAGAGGTACAAGGACAGGATTTAGCCTCATTAGTACATGCCAGACCCTGGGATGACTTATACAGAGTTTTAACTGCATATCCAGTAATTTCATCAGAAAAACCGTCTGGCACAAAGTACCCAGAGGTAGTCAAAGAATATGCATGGGAAACAATACGCATGAGCAATTTAAAAGAAATAAAACAAGCAATAGTTTCTTATGGGCTACATTCACCTTTTGTCAGGGAAATGGTGAAAATGTGGACTTCAAGCAATAAGGCTACTCCACATGATTGGCTTCAATTAATCTCAGCGGTTTTAGGAGATTTCAGCTGCTTTGGAAATGTTGTTAGAAAGGATAAGCATTCTTTTTAGAACAATATGAGAAAGCAAAAGGATTTGAGACTTCCCAAGATCAAATTATTGGCAAGGTTCATTACTCTCATCCTCAGGAACAGGCTCACTATGACGAATGCACCTTGTCCCTATGCAGCACAGCAGCTTTAAATGCTTGGGACAGGATTCAGGAACTAGGAAAGAGGATTGAGTCATATATTAGGGTTGAACAGGTCCAGAGAGAACCCTTTACTGACTTGTTACAACGATTAACTAAGGCTGTGCAGGTAGAAGCAACAGACCCTGAAGCTAGACGTGTATTTATTGACTCTTTGACTTTTGAAAATGCCAACTTAGAATGTGAGAAGATCTTTAGGCCTTTAAAGTTCAGATCAACACCCATAGATGAATGTATTTTGCATACAGTGAGTGTTGAAACATTTGACTATAGTACTGAGGCTTGGGTAAGATAAACAATTTCCATTGGTATGAGGAGACACCAAACTGTCAAATGTTTTAATTGTGGTAGAACAGACATTTAAGAAGTGACTGTAAAAAAGGAATTCCTAGAAATAATGTCTCCTCTAGGTATGGCAAGAATAGGCGGACTCAGCCTTCTGATATATGTAGGAGGTGTGGCAAAGGCAAACATTGGACTAATGAATGTAGGTCGACAAAAGACAGACAAGGCAATTTGATACCATCAGGAAACTCCTTGGGTGGCCTCTCACCAGCCCCCATGTCAAATAAGGTCCAGTCATTCCCAGTCACTGTGGAGAACATGTCTCACCAAGAAAATTAAGCAATCCAGTGCCTACTGTAAAAAAAAAAAACATATTGTTCTAGATGATGGAATAGACATGGAGGATGAATCAAAAACTCCAATAGGAATCAGGAAATGTATATTTTGGCTGACTTCTATAAATGATCAAAGACAAAGCTAAGAGTGCATATAAATGACATTGTAATTGAGGGAATACTAGACATGGGTGTGGATATGAGTATCATTACTCCAGAATCTTGGCACCCAGATTGGCCTCTTCAAGAGGCAGATATTTAATTCCTAGGAATTGGAACCCTATTTTAAGTGAAACAAAGCATGAGGTGGGTTGAATGCATATGGCCAGAAGGACAGAAAGGAAGGCTGAGGCCATATGTAGCTAATATTGCAGTGAATTCATGGGGTTGTGACCTATTGCAGCAATGGACTACCCAGTTTAACATTTCTGCAGTCCCCAAAACTCATGTTTCTGGGAAGGATATTATAAGATAATATAAACAAAGGTCACCAGCAATTCAGGCTGTACAAGAATACAAAGCAACTAGCAAACCTTCAGAGGTACTAATGGCCTTGTCTTTAAAATGGTTAACTGAGAAACCCATATGGGTTAAACAATGGCCTTTAACAGAAGACAAACTGCATGCCTTAGAACAGCTGGAACAGAAGCAACTAGATGCTCACCATATTGAAGAATCAACCAGCCCTTGGAATTCTCCTGTGTTTGTTATTAAAAATAAAACTGAAAAATGGAGAATGGTGATAAATCTAAGTGCTGTCAACAAGGTTATTNCCATATTGAAGAATCAACCAGCCCTTGGAATTCTCCTGTGTTTGTTATTAAAAATAAAACTGAAAAATGGAGAATGGTGATAAATCTAAGTGCTGTCAACAAGGTTATTCAACCTATGGGCCCTCTACAGTCTGGAATTCCTCTGCCTTCTGTATTACCAAAAGGATGGCCTCTTATAGTTATTGATTTAAAGAATTGTTTCTTCATTATATACCTTTACAAGAAAAGTATAGAGAAAAATTTGCCTTTACAGTGACTACTTATAATAATTCTCAGCCTACTAAAAGATACCAGTGGACTATCCTCCCACAAGGAATGCTCAATAGCCCACCCTGTGCCAATGCTTTGTCGGTCAACCATTAGAAATAACATGCAAGCAATTTCCTAAGTCTCTAATTTGCCATTACAGGATGACATTTTGTTATCTGACTCAAAGGTAGATACTTTAGAAAAAAATGTTTAAAGAAGTAAAGAAAGTTTTGCCTAAAAGGTGATTACAAATTGCTCCTGAAAAAATACAGAGAGGAGATTCTGTCAATTACCTAGGTTACAAAATAGGTTTACAGAAAATTAAAGAACAAAATAGGAGAGATTGATTGCGGTCTCTTAATTACTTTAAAGATGGTTATGAGACATTTCCAGTCTATGACTGGCTGTTGGGATAACACCTGATCTAATAATTCATTTAAACAAAACCTTAGATGGTGACAAAGACTTAAATAGCCCCAGAGAATTAACAGTTAAAGTGGAAAAAAATTGAAGGTCATGAAAGAGAAATTACAGGAGGCACATGTAGATAGAATGAATTCAAATCTTAATTGTATTTTAGTCATATTGGCTTCCAGAATTTTCCCTACATGAATTTTAATGCAGAGGAAAGATATTATCTTAGAATGGATCTTTTTTAACCACATAAACCAAGTAAAAAATTAAAAACTTATGTGGAAAAGTCTCTAAATTAATTAATTAATTATAAAAGGAAAATTGAGACTTTGTCAACTACCATGTATAGACCCAGCAGAGATTATAGTGATAAAATTAAAAAATTATGGGAAGACAATGAACCATGGCAAAATGCTTGTAATAATTTTTTGGGAGAAATTAATAACAATCAACTCAAAAGTGATAGAATTAACCTTATAAAGAGAACTACTTGGATTCTTTCCCAAATTGTACACGATGCACCAATAACCAAAGCCTGTACTGCTGATGCAAATAAATCAGGAAAGGCAGGTTACAAATCAGAAGAATTAAGTAAGGTGGAATAAAGCCCTTATAATTCTGTCCAAAAGGCAGAGTTAAATGCTATCCTCATGGTACTAAGGGATTTTAAAGAACCTCTTAATTCACAATATGCAGAAAGAGTTGTCAAGCATATTGACACCTCTGAATTTATACCAGATGATACAGAATTGACTTCATTATTTCATTATTCATTCATGTTGAAGACATAATCAGGAATAGGCTTTGTTCTATATACATAACACACATCTTATCCCATATGAGTCTGCCAGGTCTTCTAGCACAAGGTAATGCAGAAATTGACTGATTATTGATTGAAAGTGTGCTGAAGGCCTCAAAATTTCGTAAGAAACATGTCAATAGCAAAGGTTTAAAGGAAGAGTTTTCTATTACATGGCAACAAGCTAATGAGATTGTAAAGAGATGTTCTCCTTTCCTTTCTATAATCAAACACTATTACCTGCAGGGAGTAACCTAAAGGTTACTCGAAGGAATAAAATCTGACAGATGGATGTGTTCCACTTTATAGAATTTGGAAAATTAAAATATGTACAGCACACCATTGACATTTTTTCAGGCTTTCAATTGGCAACTGCCTTGAGTTCAGAAAAGACTGATTCAATAATCATTTATTTACTGAAAGTTATGGCCATCATGGGTATATCTGCACAAATAAAGACAGACAATGGTCCAGCATATATGTCTAAGAAAATAAAAACAGGTTTTTGCCTATTATAATATAAAGCATATTACAGGTATACCAAATAATTGTACAGGTCAGGCAGTTATAGAAAGATCAAATCAAACTATAAAGTATATGCTAAGCAAACAGAAAGGGATAGAAAATACCTCCAAAATAGATTGCATAATGCTTTATTAATCTTGAATTTTCTTAATGCTAATGAGAAAAGGGAACAACAGCAGCAGAGACATTGGATAACAGAAAAAATTCTGAATTAAATCAGCTGGTGTATTTCAAGGATGTACTGACCTCTCAATGGAAATCAGGAGATATGCTGTATTGAGGAAGGGGTTTAAGAAGAAAAATTATGGATACCATAAAAATTATTAAAGATTAAGTTTGAAAAAGAGAAACCTCTTGAGAAAGAGAAATGACAGCTCATCCACAGAGGTGACAATCATACAGGTGGTAAGAAAACTTCATAAGGGTTGGTGCAGGGTTCTATTCTTGTCTTTGCAGGAAAATACTCATCTTCAAAGAGTCAAGAGACCTTGGACATCTAGATGCCAAAAGATGAAAAGATTACCAAGCAAAGAGAAATCTGACACATGATGCTGTATCATCTGCATGGTAAAATTTGATTATCTGGATGTATATACATCTCTACTTAAAAATCAAAGCTAGCTTTGGAGTTGGATGATGTCTATCCCTCTATAAATCCAAGTATGCTGTTAAAATAAAAATTCATAATTTCTGTCTCATGTTAGGAGCCATCTGGTATTGGACAGAAAGAAGATAGATTTTAAGGAAATATTTTATTTTTCTCCATGCCCATTTTGTCCATGTCATATCTTTCATTGAATATATGTCTATATGAGTTCTGTTTAAGTTTTCAACAATGAACAGTATATTTTCCTGCAGTAATCTTTGAAGCTTCCAGAAAGAAGATGGGACTCCACAACAATGACTCTATCTGGTTGATATGACATCATGATGCTGATAGTGCTACTATGAGACCAATTTTGGGATCAGCTGTGGAAATGGTGCACCTTCTTACTATGTTCTGGCCAGAACTCCAAATAAGAACTTCAACCCCCCCCAAAAAAAAACCCCAAAACAAAACAGAACAAAACAAAAAACCCTATCAACTACTCAGAGACCATTTGCAATGATAAAAAACAGCAGTCTTGAAATTTAACCATCATTTTACTTTTACAGGATTCTATAAAAAGAACACTGCCCCCACGACAGCTAGAAGCAATTCTAGAAGATGAGGTTCTCTCTCCCAGCAAAGTTTATCCTTACAGTTAGGGACACAATTTAGGGATTGATTATTACTTGTATAGGTCTGGGAGTTGGGGTGAAAATTATGTAGGCCCAGAGATCTTAAAAAAAGGGAAAACTGAATGGGATAATAGGTAGATTAGTGTGAACTTATTCACACTACTACTAATAATAGTGAGTAATGGAGTGAATACTTGTGAGCTATTATTTATGGAAATTTACATTGGTATTGTTTCTTGTATATTGATACAAGTTCATGTTCAAATTTTAATTGTTATATTGAATAGGCTCCTATTTCTATTTATAATATTTGTACACCTATGCAAAGTTATTTTGTCAAATTGTATGCATACATGTTTCTACCTCTGTTTAAGACATTTTGTATATTGATAGAATTTTTAGGATATATTTATCATATTGCATTATATATTTCTACCTCTTATCAAGATATTTACACATCGTTTGCATTTTGAGGTCATTGTCCTCCTTTACTGCACAGTTGTTTAAAGATTGTTTAATATTCTGATATGAAGTCTTAATCTTTAAGTTATATTAGTATTAAGTCAATAGTCATTCATGTTTGTTATACTTTTAGTCAGACTAATTAGGTTCTTTAGATACATAAAGATTGTATTCTGCATAGACAGGTAACCTTTAACCACTTCAAAGATTGATGTAGGAGGGTCATCTGTCTATGTGTTACTTTCATTGGTTAATAAAGAAACTG
>LOEQ01000340.1:152794-166726 GCA_001685075.1 Bramus lutescens | reverse complement strand
ATTTCGGGGTATAAGCTAGCCGTGCGGGAGCTGGGCTGGACGAAAAGCAGGGCCCGCTCCCTTATCACTACAAAAGATCTGTAGAACATGACATTTAAATAACTTAGAATTCTGTTGAAATGAGACAGGATTACTCCTGGCAGCACCCATCTATTCCCGAGAGAGTGTTGAGCGCCAAAGACACTCCTTTTGGAGTTTGTTTTCTTCTTGGCTAAACTGGCCTTTGGGCAAGGAACTGCCCATGCTTTGACCACTGTCAACGTGCACGATGTCTGGACAGGACAAGCAGGACACAAGAAAAAAGACTGCCAAACCTTGTCAAGACAGGGTAAGATGGTTCTGAAATTTTTCCTGCTTCTGAAAATGGTCTGTCAGTTACTCTAGGCCTTAGCCAAAGTTGGTTGCTTCAAATGAGACTTTGGATGATTGCTCAGGCAATCTATCTGTCTCTGTCATTTTCTGCACATTTTGGAAGCTTTTTGGTTCCACTTCCTGCCTATTCAAGTAATATTATCTCCCTTCTCAGGCCTTTAATGGGGTTGAAGATTAGATGGCTGTAGTTACCTTCCTCTGATAATCTAGTCAAGCCATTTCCAATACAAGTCTTAGACTCCTTAGGATAGAATGTTTATTAAAACATTTAGCATATGTTTCTTGCTTAATATTGTTTATGCTGGTTATAATTCTAGTCTTATACTTGATATCTGTTCCTAGTGTATATAGTTTTGTATTGGGTTTGGAACTCTCTTTTTTAAACAGAAGGCAGAGGTGCTGTGGGAGCTCCTTCAGCCAATAGCCTTTAAGATACCAGCCTACTTGGGCATGGTCTCTTATAGCATAAATGCAGTCGTAAAGTGTGTGCTTGCTCTCTTGATTTTTGTTCTCACTTCTCCCTGCTAGATTTAGTTCCTGTTCCCCATTCGTGGAGAGGACTGTAATCTAGGACAGTGATCTGTGAGTCTCCCCTAAATAAATAATTCTTTACTATATATAATTCTGAACTAGTGTGGAATTATTTTGTAACTTCCATCATAAATTGTGAACACAGCAGAAGACTATGTTATTCTCTCTCATCCTTTGTGCCATTGATGGCACGATGGTATTCCTCATAAATTAAGTGTGTTACATAACTGAATATATTGTTATTCTTATTTTGAACAAATTTTTAAAATTTAATATTAGATCAATTAATTTAAAAAATGAAGACAATCTCATTCACTTTCCCTCTGCTGTTCTTCTTCCTCCTGTGGCGATCTCACTTTCTGGCATATATAATCTTTCTTTTCTCCAAACGGCTTCCTCTTTTAGAGTTTCTTGCAAGGGCCTGTCAACAAATTCCTCTCCACCTTTATTTGTCTGATGATGTATTTCTCTTCAGCTTTGAAGATTAGTTTCACAGTGTCATTTCCAGCTGGTCCTCTTAGACTTTCCCCTCTGTCACACAGCCCTATGGTGCTTGTGTGCTGTCCACTCTGTCCATTAGAGAACTTTACATCATGGTCATAGCTATTTTCACGTTTCACGTCCGATAATTCCACCATTCATGCAGTTCTTGATTTATTTAAAGGCAAAACAAACTGTGCTCATGTGTGTATGTGTGTTATTTTCCTTGTAGATGTATTATAATTGTCTTATAGTGTTTTCTTGAGCACCAGACAATGTTCTGAGTAAAACGCAGAGCTCTGAATAAGCAAGACTGTGGTCAGGTGAGGGTCAGGGGTGGGGCCTGCAGACATCAGTGTGCTTTTCACGTGATTGGACGGGCTGGCTCAGGTGGTTGCACTGGGCAATTCCCCTTCCCTGAGCCCGTGAGGCCCTACAGACCTGCCCCCTGAGCTCACTGAGAGCCCACCTGGTTGAGAAGGCTCACAACTCTTGAGAAGAGTTCCTTCCCTCTGGGTGGAGACACAAGAAGAGCTTTTCTTTATGACTCTCCAAGTAGACCTAGATGAACTTGGAAGGTAAGAAGTGTGTGTGGTGGTGGTGGGGCACCTCTAAGACTGGGTTCCCCCGGGGCTTTTTTGCCCCAGACTGGTCTACACCAAGCCTTCAGCAGTGGGAGCCTGACTTGAGTTCTGACTTCCCAGTAGGCACAGTGATCACTGCACAGTTTTCTGTCCCATGAGTGTGATGCTTGCAACTCCTCAGGTATTGGGGTGTTGCACAAGGGACTGTCTTCCACAATGCAGGAAATTAAGGCTCACTGAGGATCCAGAATCTGGAACCCAGAGCCAACAGAGCTGGGGCGGGAGGCAGCAACAGTGACTCTCTGTATCTGTCTCTGCATTGTGCTGTTCCAAGTGGCCTCGGGGCTTCCTGGCCAGCAATGCGGCATGTGGAATAGCCAGGGCACCTTTACATAGGTACCGTTCTCTGGCCTGTGGTGTTTGGAACCCAATAGGGGAAGGGGACTTAACCATCCCCACACCTGTTACAGCTTACCCACCACATGACTCAGCAAGCTTCCCCCTAAAATGGGACGGAGTAACAGATAGCAGGAGACTTGCCAGCTGGCTTATATTGCCTGCAGAGATTGTTCTTATTGTTTTTCTTTGGGTTGTTGTTTTCCTGAGCCCTTTCCCATTGGCGCAAAATTCAGAACATGTTGCTCTAGGGCAAATAATTCTCAGAAACCTTCCCAGTGATTGCTAAGTGAATTCTCTTAGCTTAACAACTATAGACTTTGCCCCACCACCTTTCCTTTCCTTGACTGGCTAGTCTAAAACTCAGGACCTTCATGCCTCAGCCTCTTGAGTGTGGGGATTTTAGGCACACATGCACCGCCACACCTGGCCCTCATAAGCAGCTCTGAATTTTACAGCAAGCCTCGCTCTACCTGAAGCTCACAAACACCTGTGAGCCAACAGGCACCGCTATCTTCGGAGTAGGAAACAGGTCAAGTGAGTGAGTGAACCAATGGCTCAGCCAGGTTTTAGAGTTAGGGATGGAGAGTTGAGAGTCATCCCCCTAGCGGCAGGACTCGCAATACAGGCTCAACCGCTTCCCACTAGAGTGGTTCCAAAGCTGTTTATTCCCCAAGGAAGGATCTGCAGGTAGACAGGAGCTCAGCTTCTCTCTCGTGGCTCTGCTGTCCTCCTGGCTGTGGCCACTGTTTAGCTGGAAGCTGAGCTGATTGTTCATGTTGCCTTCCACAGGAAGGGAGAAAGGAAGGATAGGCAAGCAATGTCCGTTGAAAATGGACAGAACACATTTGGATACAGTGTCCTTTCTGCTGACACCGCTCAGGCCAGCACTAGTTATGTAGCGCATGGGCAGTCAGGGAGCCTAGAGTGAGCCCAGATGAAAGGTGGTCGAGAGGGAAACCTATGTAAAAGAGGAACAGATCTCATGTGATGCTGCAGCCTCTGGTCCAGTTGGTCCCCCATGGTCACACAGACGTGCCATAACTCCTCCCCATGGCCTAGCTCTTGATTCCTGGTTCCATCCAATTCTTCATCCAGCCCAACTACCGGGGTTTCCTAAGGTGTGGTCTTCCCCATGTAGCCCACATAGGCTTCCTTGGTCCAGCATCCTCCATACTGAGAGGCAAACTAGTCCTCTTCCTTTCTTGTCTGATTCTCAGTGATAGGGCAGACAGTCTGTGGGATAATCTAAAGGTTTAGGTACAAAGTCGCTCTGCCCCCATAAGGTCATCAGGGATCCAAGGTATTTGCCCATATTGCCTCTTCTCCCCAAGTGTCTTTTTCTGCCTGCAGAATTGAGTTTGATCATTTACCACATCTGTATTCCAGTCTGCATGAAGACAAAATAAGGAGTATAGAGTAAGAGGTGTCTTCATGAAAAGGATCTGTAACTTACAAAGATTGTTTTCCACCATTTATGGGCCAGAACCTAGCCAGTCACCCCTCACTGCAGTGGGTTCTGGGGAGTGCACTTCCTAATCCACATGCCATGTACCCAGCTGTCCTTTGTAAAGGGACATTAACCAAAGGAAGAAGGGAAGATAGTGAGGTACAGTTCCCTGCATGTGCCTCCTCTAGCCTGGGGCACTTTCTGTATCTCAGAATCCTGCTACTCAGCTCAGATGACATAAGGACATTCATTGGCAGTGCTGTCCCATTTTCTTTAGGTTGGGCATTCAAAATGAGAGGCCCAGCCTCCCCAGTCCAGATCATTGGTAGCTCTCACGGATTGCCCATAGTTTATCCAGCTCTTGTTTTGTGCTGGTTACTCCTTCCTGTAAGGGATTTCCATTGTCTCAACCTTCAGGAACCCAAGTGGGGTAGGTGTTGGGACAGCTCTCCTCTGTGTTAGGAGAGGCTCCTAAAGGCTAATTTAGGGGTCTTTCCCCCCAACCTTCTAGTTCCCCAGGTATGCATCCAACCTGGTCCCTTAAAGTAAGGTGAGAAGCAGGCCTCTTGTCAAGCCATGAACATACTAGGCAGCTTGATTGGCTCAGTTTGCTGTAGGATCAGTTTGTCTTGGAAATTAGAAATCTTTTCAAAGTGCCTCTGGGAGAGCAGGATCGAGCCCCGGAATGAGAGAAGCCAGTATTCGACCTTTTGCCCGTAATTATTTCCATCCCTTTCACTAAGCAGCACTATCAGACATGTGCTGGCATGGTGGTGAATACATTTCGTTTAAAATCAAATACACACACACACCCATACACACACGGAAGTACTTACAGACATTCTCACATAATGGAATGTGTTGATCCCCAAAGCTTGGAAGGAGACTTCTGCTTGTCACTGCTGCTTCCTGCCCGTCACCATCCACGCCCGTGGTGGAGAGAGAGAGGTGTGATCATTCTGTGGCAATAGCATTTTGCACCAGGCCAGGGTGTGTAATTCTGCAGCAGTTGGAAAGGCGCACTGGCTTGACCCATCACAGGCAGCAGCAGAAACATTCTGGCAGCCAATTACAAGTCCATGCAGAGCTGGGAGAAGGTGCAAACGCTTCTCTAGGCTCCCCCCAGATCTCTTTTCCAGTGTGCAAAATGTGCCTCTCCAGGACATTTTCCCTCCCTGAAACGAAGTGTCCCCAATCTGTGCCTTGTGAATAAATTGTCAAGTCCCCTTCCTTCCCTGGAGATCCTCCTCCAGTGAGGGTGCCAGCAAAGTCAGCAGCCCCCTTCCTTGGGAATGTTGGTCTGTTCGGGCCTCTGTAGTCAAGTGTTGCAGTCTGGGAGGCTTGCATCAAGCATTTATTTCTCATGATTGTGGAGGAAACCTAAGATTGTGGAGCTAGCTTGCAAGGTCACCGTCTGTCTGATTAGGGGCCCTTGCACATAACCTTGTTTATCGTAACTCCCTAAAAGGCCTGTTCCAAACACAATGCTAGGATTGAGTGAGTACAAGCATCCCTGTGTCTCACAGTGCCCGCAGACTCTCTGTGTTTGCCAGCACTGATGGTGGGGCCACTGCCACTTACCTATTTTGTGGGCTGGTGAGTGTTATCCCAAACTTGTATGCTGGTGTCTTAAGCCCAGTACCTTGGCATGTGGCTGTTTGGAGAAAGGTTCCTTCCAGATGTGATAGGTTAAAACTAAGCCATTAATAATGGAAGGGGAGGGGGTTATATGACTGGTGCCCTTTCAAAAAGAGGAACTGGGGTGTGCACACACATGTGCACACACACAGACGGACACACAGAGAGGCCATGTGAGCGTGAAGGAAGAGATGCATGCTAGGCAATTCCAGAGACATAGGAAAGGCATGAAACAGGTTCTTGTTCCTGTCATTAGAAGGAACAGACCCTGACTGTGACTTTATATTGAACTTCCAGCCTCAGAGCCCCCCCCCACACCCCATTCTGTGTTGGAGAACAACAACCTCTGTTATGTCCCTGAGCAGAGAATGTCAGAAGTCTCCAGTTTCCTACAGGGGGTCCTGCAGGTATCTGAGACAGTGGATGGCCTCAGATGACGGATCGGGGAGGCTGTGTCCTCTGGTCTCTGCCCCTCTACCGTTCATTCTCCTGGGTAACTGCCAGCATTTGTTTCTTTCTCCAGCCACACGCTCTAAACAGGAAGCTCCAAGCAGGAGGCCACAGTAGATGGAGTACCAAGAGAGCAGCAAGAGAGGTACCAGTAAGTATGGGGCCAAGAGAGTGAGCAGGGAAGGGCGACAGGGGTGCGCATCAGTTAGGTTCTTATCCACGTGACAGACTACCAACATAAACAGCATGGGGGAGAAAGGTTTATTCCACGTGGAGCTTCGGAAGCATCAGTCTACCATGAAGGGGGAGGTGGGTGAAGCCAAGCCCATCATACCGTGCAGGCCAAGAAGCAGAGACAATGCAAATATAATCACGAGCCAGGTGTAACGTCCCAAGCCTGACCCAGAGGACCTACTAGACCCCGCCCCATAAAGTTTCTGCCTTCTGCCCATGTGGTGACACCAGGTGGACAGGAAGTGTACAGTACACAAGCCTGTGGAACGCCTTCTACATTCAAACCACAAGGAAAGGGTCCCTCATCCAGGAAATCATGATTGCAGTATGCTAGGCAACACAAACTTCAGGAGAGCCTTGGCCAGAGCCGACCCAGGTCACCGGGCAGCCGCAACAGTCTTCNCAGTACAGGGCTGAACAAGGTGCATAAAGATGCCAAGGCGTGGCTGCTGGCCTGAAGCTCGGAGCATACAGGTGTCTGTGTAGGGGACCTTCAGCAAGTGGTCATTAGCAAGGTCCAAGGGCCTGAAGCCCACAGTATGTTCTCTGCGTGACCCCACCCATGCACAGGTACCAACAGACATCAGAATAGCAGGAGCCTATAGAACAGTAGCCCACACAGTAAGATGTGCCGTGTCCTGTACCTCTCCTGCCCTCTACTGGTGGATCTGAGCACAGCAATTATGGTTAAGTGGATTGATTCATTAGAGACCTTCCAACTGCAGAACAGTTAGGTGATAAATTGATAACTGAAACCGCATGCTAAAAACTGTGTAATTTACCCACAAAGTAGAAAAGTGTGAAGTTACTAAGTACTATATTTTAGAGAAATGTTTAATTAGCATTTCCTAGAGGTTTAATTGTGCTGAACACCTTGTCTTTTGCCTGTCATTCACATGCCTTCCATGGCGAGGTCCTTAGCCTGCTTTTGAGTTGTGTTATTTGGTATTTTATCGAGGGAGTGTTTGTGTATTTTTTATAGTCTAAAGTGCTCTGCGAAGATTCCTCGCCCCCCAAAGGCTGTTTTCTGTGCCATGTGGAACCTTCTACCTCAAATATCCTGCTTTTTTTTGGGTCCCTTTAGGAAATCATTACAAACACAACTGTTGACGTGTCTCTCCCCTGTAGTTTCAGTAATTTTTATAGTTGAGCGCTTTAATCTATTGTTGATGTTTTTGGGAGAATGGCATAAAACTGGGGTTCAATTTCAAGCTTCTTCATTTGGCTCCCTCGCTTTCTCAAGACCAGATGTTCGAGAGACTGTCTTTTTCCCAGTGGCTGTCCTCAGTACCCTGTCAGAGGCCAGTTGATAAGTTTTGTGCATTTATTTCATAGCTCACTATACTATTCCATTATTTCTTGTAAATTAATTTTTAAAATTTGCATTGTTTATTTACAATGTATGTTCATGCATATGCTCCTGTGCATATGTGGATATCAGTGGCTGCTTGCAGGAGCTGGTCCTCTCTTTCACCATGTGCTTCCAGGGACAAATTCCAACTGTCAAGAATGGCTGCAAGAGCCTTAACCACTGAGCCATCTCACCACCTCCTGTATATGTTTGTATTCGGGGTCCATGCTGGCTTCACCATGTAGACCACGGTGACCCTCAACTCAGTCCCCTTGCCTCAGGGACTCTGGAATTATTGATAGGTGCCACCATACTGGGAAAATGATGTTGTTTTGACTACTGTAGATTTTAATATCTTTTGAAGTCAGGAAGTGATTGATGCCCCTAGCTTTGTTATTCTTTCTCTAGATTTTGTTGGCTCTTTTGGGCCCCATATGAAAGTTAGGATCATTTATTCTGTTTCTAGGAACAATGTGCACTGGGTTTTTGATGGAGATTGTAGTGAGTCTGTAGGTGGTTTGTAGATAAGAATTTAAAGCTGGTGTCTAACACATTTTATTCTTTTTGATGCTCTTACATACTGGATTGTTCATTTCCTTTTGGGTGGTTTGTTGTTGATGTGTAAGATGCCATTTGTTCTTGTATGTTGACAGTGTGTCCTAAACATTTTCTGAATTTTTTGTGGAATATTCCTTTACACTGTGCAAATATATGTCTCTGTAATTGGTTTTATAAAGAAGCTGACTGGCCAATAGCTGGACAGGATAAGGTTAGGGGGAGAGCCAAAGAGAAAATTCTGGGAAGAAGGGCAGAGTCAGAGGAACAGTGAGGAGATGCAGAGAGAAACAAGATGGGCATGCCATACTGAGGAAAGGTACCAGGCCATGTGGCAAAGTGTAGATAAAAATATGGGCTAATTGAAAATATAAGAGTTAGCTAGTAACAAGACTGAGCTATTGGCTCAGTAATTCATATTAAGTCTCCATATTGGTTATTTGGGAACTGGTGGGCAGGAAAGAAGTCTGCCTACATTTGCTTATAGTATTATTGGTTGTAGCAAGGTTTTGATGGAGTCCGTAGGATTTCCTAGGAATTAGACCACAGCATCTATTCACAGAAAGTTTCATTTCTTCTATTATAGTGTGGGTGACTTTGAGTTTTTCCATTTCTTTTCTTTTCCTTTTTTCTTTTGTTTCTTCCCTTTCTTTCCTTTCTTTCTTTTTCTTTTTTTGAGACAGGGTTTCACTGTGTAGCCCTGGCTGTCCTGGAACTCACTTTGTAGATCATCAGACTGGCATCAAACTCACAGAGATCCACTTGCCTCTGCTTTCCAAGTGCTGGGATTGAAGGTGTGCGCAACCACATCTGTCTTAAAATCTGTTTCTTGAAGAGATGTCTGTCCTCCTATGATCACTAAAGTATTATTCAAAATAGCCCAGAGATGTAAGCAACCCAGACATCCATAAGAGATGAGGTAGGTTTGTATGGCTCTAACCCAGGCCTGGGGAGCTTGCTTGGCCAGCTAGGCAAGTTGAGTGCAGAGCCTGCCACCCAGGGGGAGATCCTGTTCTGAGGCAGTAAGGATCGGCGTGAGAAAAAGACACATAATGTCATTCCCTGGCCAGCACATGTGCATTATGGGTACATGCACATTCGTGTACATGTGTCACACATCTATCACACGCAAAAATAAATAGACATGGACTATGCCTCAGTACAGCTGTGGTTCTTCAGTAAAGAGGTCTGTTTAAACTGTGAAAAATATCTTTCTGATCTGTTTCTGAGTGGTCCTAGCATGTGAGAATTCTTTCCTTTTGCAAATGCAAGGCAGGTGCTCCTCCCCTGAGCTCTCTCCCAAGCCTTTCTTCATGACATAGTAAGTGCAAAAAGCAAATTCCTCAGAGAGTCAGCACAATGTAGTACCAAGTTTATAAAATGAGCAAATTCCCATGTTTCCAAAGATGATACCTGAATGTTTTTCTTCTTTGCACTGCCTGGCACCCCTTGCCCCCGCTGCCTTCGTGGGATGAGAATGAGAGAACATAATGAAGAACTAACTGAGGGTGTTCCAGATCAGCTTCTCTTCTGCCCCAGCCACGCCCAGGAGGAACTGGGGAGAAAGTATTTCATTATCTAGAATCACGACCAAGAAACATAACCGGCTCCCTTCCCTCTCCGTCTCCTGAGTGATCTGGGACTAGCTTCTCTCAGGCCTAGGGAACTGGAAGGGCTCAGGAAAAGCCACGAGGGGACCCAACTCCCTGACCCATACAGATCAGCGCCCATCAGTGTCATGCAAAGACATAGTAGCTGGTCCCTGGCCCAGGGTCTCCTGGCTGGGTAAACAGTGCTTACTAGTCTCTGTTGCTGGACTTCATAAGATGAATCTCTGTAGGGTCTGCAGCTTTTCCCAGCTTTTACAAAAAATTCTACACCATGTTTTGTGAGCTCGGGAAAGAACACTGCTGAAGATGTGGAAGCTACATGTGTGTTCTTAAAGCGTCTTCTCTTATGTGGGTGACTGGCTTCTGTTTTAAGTCCACATGTTTGCTCATCAAGGCATCATTGCAGATCTGCACACATGCCTGAATACACCATGCACACGTGCATAAGCACCGACACCCAAGGGTTCTGCACGCTCACAGGAACAGCTCTCAGGGAGGAAATCAATCCTGTGTGACTCATTTCATGTGTGCTCTTGCCTGATGTTTCCAGCAACTGCAAATAGCCTTCTATTATTTATTATAATTGTTGTGGTATTTAGACTCATCTGCAAAGCGGCATTCAGCAGGAGGGTGGGCATATCACCAGCTCCTGTCCCTGTCAGGGCAAACACAGAGGGGTGTCACCCATGTCAGATATCTTGATGGAGCAAAAGGACGCAAATGCTAGCAGGGTGAGTTCCCTGACCTGCTAATGGACAGCCCCAGTTTCCTCTAAAGGGACGCTCTTGTGTGTTCCCAGCTGGTGAAGCCCTGACCCTCTTCTGACAATTATTACTTCGTGTCAAAGGTTGCTGGGCTGAGCTGTCCAAATACGACAGTGGAAGATAGAGCAGATCCCATCACATTTTCAGATGATGAGGGTCCATTCAGGGGTTAAACGTTCTTGGCTTTTTTTTTTGCGGAAAGGTTTAATAACTTCCTTCCTTTCCATGTCCCCTCACAGCACCCCTAGTGGCNNNTGGCTGCCATTGTCTCTCTGCTGCAGCAGGAAGTGCATCTGGCACCAGGGCCATCTTGGGGCCTGGCTTTTTGCCAGGAACAAGTGACAAGGAGGTTGGGGTGCTGGGGGCTGGAACATTGGCTCAGTTGGCCTATTACATAAGCTCAAGGACCTGAGTTGGGGCCCCAGAACTCATGCAACAAAGCTCGGTGCAGAGGCATACACTTATAACCCTCGTGGTGGGGAAGAAGGGTGTGTGTGTGTGGGGGGGGGTGTCTAGTGTTCACTGTCCAGCCTGCCCTGCCAAACCAGTGTCAAGCCCTGAGCAAGTGAGACCTGTCTCAAACAACAAGGTGGACAGCTCATGAGAAGCAACACCTGAAGCTGTCCTCTGGCCTCCACATGCATTCACACACATGTGCACGAATATAATACATATATATGCATATATATATGTACACACATTCACATAAACCTAAAGAAGGAAGGAAGAAGAGAAGAGAGGGCAGGGACGGAGAGAACTGGCTGCCCATATTTAGGACCACCAAATCTTTATCTTCTGTAACCTGTTCAAAGAGAAACTGGAAATGGTGTCTTGTTCCAGGAATGACAAATGGCCCATTTAAAGTCCCGGGCTTTCTGCAGGTGTAGAGCAGGAGCTGTGAATGTCATTGGTCAGTGGCCCCTCTGTCTTCTTCACTTTGTGTCATGCTGATGGATGCCTCTGCTGCCTCCTGTCCTCTTTGTGTTGACTCTGTTCTGAGGAATGTGGGGGGTCCCCCAAGAGAGGAAGGCCAGCAGCGTACCATGAGCAGCTGACAACCCAGGAGTCCCCACCATGGCTTATCTCTGCAAAGTCACAGGGAGAGACCCTCCCGGCTCCTGGAAGTAGCTCCTTGGTCTTCTGGTCAGCTAGGGGTGGAACATCTTACAGGTATAAACTCAGATGCCCCAAGGAAGCTGAATCCTGACTGGTGTTATCTACTCAGGTCCGTGTGGCTTCCACATCCCCAAGACCCCCAGTTTCCTGGACATGAATGAAGTTAGACTGAGGACAGCTTATTGCCCTCTTTCAAAGAGTGCTTCAGGTCAATTATTTTATTGGAATCATCCTTTTAGCATGAGGCAAGTGCCTCCTATGTGCCATCATGGTTCTGGAAGCTTCCATGCCACGGTAGACTAGAGACCGCCTCCTGTGATAAACACTGCTGAATGATCTAGTCACACAATAGGCTATAACTCAGCCTGGAAAAAGGAGGAAATCCCAATACTTGGCATAATGTATGGACATTTGAAGACGTGATGTTAAATGAAATAAAACAGTTACAAAAAGACAAGTACCATAGAATCCCACTTCCAGGAGGTCCCTGGAGTCTGAAGGGACAGAACATAGCAGCGTGGCAGCCAGGGGTCTGAGGAAGGTGGATGGAGAAGGTCATGGATTAATGGAAGCTGAGGTTTTGATTGACAGGAGTCCTGGGGAAGGGTGATGCTGATGGTTTCACAGAACCATGGAAGTGCTTGCTGCCCTGCACACATTCTTAAATTGTATGCACTTAAGTGGTCAAGATAAACTGTGTGTGCTAGGTATATTTTAGCATCACGTGAGCCCTGTCAATGTCTGTTCATGAAGTCAAGGAGGGATTCATGCCCACGTTTAATGCAATGCTCCCAGGTGATCTGGGAGCATGGGGGGCACGCAAAACCTGGAGACCACGTGTTCCTTTTTTGAGCAGTAGCCTAAATAGCCTGTGGGAGTGATCCTGACCCTCCCTGGGGAGGGGTAAGTGCTTGTTGGGCTTTCCTGGAGGTGGAGTCCCGACCAGGGCAACTCCCAGGGGAGGAGACTTCCAAAGATGGATGTCAGGTATTACAAATTTATGTGCAGTTAAGGGTTGATGGGGAAGAAAGAGACATGAACCCATCCCAACCCTTACTTTAAGTTTTTGTTTTGTTTTCCCGGTGTTAAGGATCCAAGATCTCATGCCTAAGTCTTTTTTCTTAAGGTTTTTTTTTTTGAGATTTTAGCTATTTTTATTTTATGTATGAGTGCTTGGATAATAATGCCTCTGAGCCATGTGTATTTATACAGTGCCCACAGAGGCCAGAAGATGGTGTCAGGTCCCCTGGTACTAGAGTAACAGATGGTTGTGAGCCACCATGTAGGTACTGGGAATTGAACTTGGCTCCTCCAGAAGAACAGCCAAAGAAAGTCCTTAACAGCTGAGTATTTCTCCAGCTCTGAAATTGTTATTATTTTTGTTTTGTTTTATCTATAAAACTTTTCAGGTATTTGGACAGCTGGAGTGAGACCCACAGATTCTCAGCCTTGATCACACCCTTGGGCCAACTGGACAGCTCTAGATTACTAACTCTGGGTGGAGTCCCTTGAGGTTCTGTGGCCTTGAATGCCACAAGGAGACAGGGTTTCTAGATGTTCCCCATGAAGGGACACTGACCCACTCAAGCCTGTGGCTCTAGCAGGCCCTGCCCTTCTTTCTCATGCCTCTGCCTTGCTAAAAATGGTTAGATTACATTTTTAAAGCTAGTCCCCAATGTCTATTCCCTCATTTGGCCACTCCCTTCTGATGACTGCCAAGGTCCAGCTATCAAAGTATTCAAGTCCAGCAATCAGAAGCCCCCTTGGTCTCACCTAACTAACATGCTCAATTAAATTAAACACCTCCTCCTAACATGGGGTTCCATTTTATGGTTCTAAACCTCCTTTCACCTTTCATCCAGAGGCGGTCCTTTTCCCGCCAGGACAAATATCCCACCCTGTCTCCTTTACTGCTGTATCCTAGCCCGTTCTAACCCAGGCCTCCCCTTTCTGCTGCTGAAAATGACACCTACAAGGTCATTTGCTGCTGTTTTTCTGCCTGAGTCGGAAAGCAGCCACTTTAACTTTTTTACTTAGTAAAGGATCTCTCTGGCAGGACAGGTATTTGGGTGTGGTTTGTGCCTAACCCAGGGCCCAAGAGTGTCTTGGTTAGGGTTTCTATGTGAAGAGACACCATAATCACGGCAACTCTTATAAAGGAAAACATTTAATTAGGTGGCTTGTAGTTTTAGAGGTTTAGTCCATTGTCATCATAGTGGAATATGGCAGCTTGCAGGAGGTCATGGTGCTGCAGTGACAGCTGAGAGTACTGTTATGTGTCTCTGTTCTCTTGTTCTGTCCTCCAACCCCTCTTCCTTCCCCCTTCATTCCTTCCCCATCTCCACGAGAGACTTTCTAAAAGAATTTTTAGTGTGTTTGTGTGTGTGTGTGTGTGTGTGTG
>LOEQ01000340.1:121270-133819 GCA_001685075.1 Bramus lutescens | reverse complement strand
GAGAGAGAGAGAGAGAGAGAGAAACAGGAGAGATGACATGAAGATGAAATCAAAAGGTAGCATTTACGTACCCGGAAGTGGCCCTCACCAGAAATCAATCAGCCTCAAACTTCACTGTGAACTTCCTAGACTCCAAGAGCATTCGATAATATGGTTTGAATGTGAAATACCCCAGGCTCACTCGTTTGAACACTCTGTCCCTGGTTAGGGGTGCTGTTTGGGGAGGTTGTGGAGTCTTCAGGGTATGCATTGGAGGAGTGAGTCTGGGATTTGGTTGTGCAATCTTCAGGAGGCTAGCTGGTGCAAGTAGGTTGCTGGGGGTGGTGGGTTTGGGGAGTTCAAGGCTCGGGTGTTTCGGCTAGGGGAGCAGGCTGTGCTGCAAGCTCCAGCCACCAGGCTTTCCTCACCACGTCAAAGGATAAGCCAAAGCCAATCCTCCTTTAACTTGTCTTAGCTCGAATTCATTGTGAGGAGGAGCGGAGGGATGTGCGGAGAAGACGGGGTGTCACCTGTTTCTTGTCATCTGTCACACTAACCCCACACTCGTCAGCTCTTATCGCTGTGACTGAAACACCGAGAGAACACATCAAGGGGAGAGATTATTTCTTTGGTTCCAAAGTTTTATCCATAATCCTTGGTTTTGTTGTTTCTGGGCCCATGGCAAGGCAGAGCATTCTAGGGATGGGAGCATATGGCAGAGGTGTCTTACCTCATCTCCTGACAGACAAGAAGCAAAGGGAGAGGGTGGAGGGAGCTGGCGCAAGATACAGCCCTAAAAATAGTATCCCCAGTGACCTGCTTTCTCTAACTTGCCCTGGCCTCCCAGAGCTTTTAGAACTTCCCTAAATAGCCACCCCTTCAATGTATGGTGGATATTTTATACATAAACCATAACGAATCCCAATTGCCTAAGACATTGTTATTGCCTGGAGCTTTAGTGCCAGAAGAGGAGGATTCATAATTACCTCCCAAGTAGATTCTAACCAAGGTTCCAGCTGCCTAGAGCCAGCCCCTCTACCTCTGAGCAGCAATTCTGGTCCCAGGAACCTGTCCTGGACACTACAACAACCCCAGTAGACTCTGGCAACCTCTGTGTGATTCAGGCACAAATCACAGAACCCTGAAGCTGGCACCTTGTGTTTTTATCTAAGGTTCTGAAGCTGAGACTTGGAGGGAAGAGGTCAAATGCGTCTCCCTTGTTGTATCAGCTGTTGACGATGGCTCACAGCCATCTACTTGAAGATGAGGCTCTTGTCTGGGTTGGCTGGAGCTGGGCTTGCAGCTTAATGTACATCTGTGACTTCTGAACAACTTGCCCATAGTCCCCCTAAATGAACAGGGTGAACAGGGTGGGGGCTGAGGATGTTCAGGGACTTTAAAATCTTTAGGTGGGATAGAAAGTCAGACTGTAGATTGTGGAATATTAGTCTAAGATGTGTTACATTAGTTTATGCTGTGGAACATTTGTTTAATGATGCAAAGATGTGTTGCATTCTTTTATGTTGCATTTGTTTAACTCTGTGAAGCTGTGTTACTTTGTCTAAAATGCCTGATTGGTCTAATAAAGAGCTGATCAGAGGACAATTCTTCAGGGTTGATTCTTACTCCATGCATATGCCCAGGGTAGAACTCAGATCTGCAGGTGTCTTTACCCATTGAGGCATCCCAAAGACCTCTTCACTGCTGTTTAAAGAAAATTTTTTATTGATTCTTTTTGGATTTCACATCATGCACCTCAATCCTGTTCATTTTCCCATCCCTTTGCATCAGCCCTCTGCCCTTGCAACCTCCCTGCCACCAAATAAAACAAAATTTAAAAGAAAAAATATCTTGTCATGGAAACTGTAGTGTGTCTCAGTGAGTCAGTGTACCTTTTAGTCCATGCACCTTTATTTGCAAGTGTTTATTGCAACCCCAACATCCACCCTGTCTATGAACTGCTGGAGCATATGAAGAGGCCATTTCTGCGGATTCGAAGCTGCAGGGTCTCCATGACACAGAGCAACAACAGGATATCCAAGAGTCCCAATGAGGGTTCAGTATCAATGGTGTAGCAGAAGCCAAAGGTCTCGAACCAGACCGATGACTCACTGCAGTGAACACTTTGCAAGTAAAGATGAATGGAAACTCCAGTTTTTGAAGTGTGATTTCTTGGCTCTGGTTAACAAGGAGCAGGGATTTCAGACTGTCAAACATCAGCACCCTCCCTAGCCAATACACATGTCTGCAATATATCTGCACTGTAGTTTTAAAAATGTGTCTGGAGGAGAAGAGAGCCTGAGGTGGGCTCCAGTTTTCAAATTTAATGAGAACGCAGAGGCTGGATAGAGGGGCCCCAGAGGCTACTGTGTCAGCTCTTGCCTTGAGGCTCCAGCAGTCCCCAACTCTCCCCTTTGCTGTCCCTGCCCACAGTCAGCCTTAAACTGGCCGGATCGTCTCACAGATCTCAAATGCACTGCTCTCTGGATCCCAGTGGGATAGGATCTTAGTGCCCCAGGCTGGCATCTACCTGTTTCTCCCCAAATCCCTGTTACTAAAGGAACATGACCCCTAAGGTCACGGTTGGCTTGCCCTCACTCACTTTGGGAGCTGAATGGGGACTGTGGGTACCATTTTCCAAGCTGCCATTATCTGGAAGGAAGCTCAGGACAGTGTACAAGCAACTGCTAGACTGACTTGGAATGCTAACTGCCCTGACTGGCCCTGCCTGGCTGAGCCTTGCTCTCCATTTTTTTTTAATGAATCTCAGAAAGTTGGAGCTTGGCTTACCCTGTAGGAAAGGCTTAGCTGATTAGCTATTTCCTACCTGAGTCCCCTTGTCTCCCCTAACCCCTCATGCTATACATGCTTAAAAATGTCTGCCCCCAGTATTCCCTCTCTCTACTCCCAAGATGCACTACTCACTCCCTTCCCTTCCTTTCTCCTCACATTCTGGGCATGACACAGCCATTGCAGCCATGAATACACAGCAACTGGGCCAGCCTGCCCTAGACCCACAAAAGACTGGTCCCATCCTCAGTCAATCATGGATGGAGGTGGGGCTCACAGGACCCCACCCCTTCCTTCTGAACTGATGGATTCTGCAGAAGGAGAAGGTGTTTTTTTTTGATGAACATCCACTGGAGAACCCACTAGGCTCCGCTGTTTATTTCCACGCCCATGGCCACATACAGAGTTTTGGTTAAACCCAGTGGGGTCATAAAACAAAAAGATGTGACTGTGAAAAAGGACTCTGTAGAGTGAGCCTTGGGGATTGCCAGCCGTGGGAAGAGAGTAGTGAGTAGTCAGGATACTCCAGGATTTCATATATGTGTGAAACTGTTAAAGAAATTAATGAGCCTCCAGACAGAGGTAAGTGAGGCCCAGAGAGTTCAAGGGCTATGGACTGGCCCATACAGCGTTTGCGGCTAAATATGGTCATGTCTAGTTTTCTGCTTCTGAAAGTTCTCTTGACGCTCCTTGGGCTACCTCTGTGCTGGTGGGTTGATTGATTTTCTCTAGGCCTCCTTCAACTAGGCCCTATAAGGAGCCGTGACCCCAGTGTGAACAAACACTGTGGGAAAGAAAGACTCCTAGGGGCTGGGCCAGCTCCTTCCACCTGCCAGTGGCCTTTGTCTGGAGTTTCTTGCTGACTCTAGGCTTCCCCTACGGCCTGTCCAAACCTGTTTCCCGCAGCGCCTCTGTCTGCTGCTCTGGGCGATCCTAAGCAATTATCTCTCCCATAAATGTGACGGATGGTCCCTCCTCGGACACTAAATCCACAGCTAAGCGGTTCGTGCTCATTTGCAAATCAGCTCTTCTCCTTCTCCCTCTCTCCCCAGCCCCCTGCCCCCCACAGCTGTGGATGCCTGATGCAGCCCAGGATTCATGGCTTTCATTAGTCTCCTTCCAGGGGCTCAGCTCAGCTGAATGTGGAGGCTGCAGGGACAGTGGTTTCCTCCCTTCCGTGCGCTCCCCACAGGACTTCTAACAAGGAGTTGATTTTCCGGGCTCATTAGATGCAATGCAGTGAGCCAGCCAGGCCTGAGAGATGCCGCGGATTTGGGTGTTCTGGCAAAGAGCATCTACGGAAAACCCGCCGGCTGCATGAGATTCTCGAGTCTGTCATCCAGTTCTGCCCCTACCACGCTGTATGACCTTAAGAAGTACTTTGGCTTCTCTGGATATCCATTTTCTCGTGTGATTCTGGTCCCAGCTGTCAGGAAGCTGGTGGAGGGATTTGGACGACTTGTCAAAACAGGTTCCGACTGCCGAGTGTCTCCAGAGCAGTGCTCGCTATGGCGCTGTGCGGTTGGCGCTCTTGTGATCCTCACATAGTGAAACGAAAGCGCAGATCTCACAGAAGTTCACTGATTTGTCAAGGAACACACAGCTAGTGAGTACAGAGTCAAGGCCGAGTGAATCCTAGGTCCTTCTGGGGCCACGAATAGCATTTTGTACCGTGAACTACTGTGAGAGTTTATTCCCGTGGTCAGCTTGGTGGGGTTAGGCAATGCCTATGCTCACCTCTGGGTCTGTCTGAGGGGTGTTTCTAGAGAGGACTAACTGAGGAAGGCTTTACCTGAATGTGGGTGGCATCATCCCACAGCGTGGGTCTGAGTCTGACTAAAGGGGAGGGGGGCCCAATCTGGAGGCCAGCGCCCCCCCACCCCGTGTGCTAATCTTCCCAGATGTAAACAAGCAGCCTCCTGCACCTAATGCCATGACTGCCCTGCTCTCTGGTCTGCCCCCTGCATGTGTCCAGATAGAGAAAAATCCATCCAAATCATGACAGCTGGGCTCCTCATCTCTAAGATGGAGGTTGGACCTGTCCTGTGGCCATATCCCACAAATACTGTGGGGAGCTTTGAAAATCCACTGATACTTAGCTGTACCACAGACCAGCTACCCTAAAGAGAGGCCGGCCCTGGCCTTTTACAGCTCTTGGGTGACTCTACCATACACATGGCTGGCAGTCACTAGCCCAGGTGACCTCTAAGGTCCTTTTCCACTCTAAGATCTTCGCTGGCATAATTTATTGGGTGATTCTTACCATTCCAGAATCAGATTCATTTGATGGCATATGATGCAACCTCAGATTGCGTTAACACCAACTACAGGTGAACTCAGAATGGGGAGGGTTTTGTCCTAAGTCTAGCCTGGAGCCAGCTTGCTGTCTGTGTAAACAAGGATACCCAGACGCCCCTTTCCTACTCCACCTCTTCATCTATCGCACCAAGTTTTGTCACCGCTGCAGATTGGCAGGCCATGTGACCAGCTCTGAGCTCCTAAACCAGGGAGCTTGAAGACGACTCTCTTTACAAACGCTTCATTCCCAACCTCTTTAGCTTGTCATAGCCCCATTCATTACGTGGTTAGTATGAATTAAAATTCTGCATGAGATTATTTTTAAAAGTAATCTGTGACACCCCATGAAGAAATTGTACCCTCCCTGGAAGTGTTCTGTCCTTTGTTTCCAATCAAGAAGGTTGGCCCTTGTAGAGTCTAGGATTTTGTGTTGACAGAAAGAGCACAGACAAAGGCACTGGAGCCCAAAAGGCTGATTGGGGTTCCATATTGGCCACTGAGCAACTTTGGGGATTTGGGGAATGTCCTGGACTATCTGGAACCCCAGCCTGATCTCTGAAAAATGGGACTAACTCATGGAGATCTTGTGAGGTGACATAGGGGGGCGTTCTGTGATGGGTCTTAGCAGTGTGGGCTGAAGTCCAGACCCACAGAGACAGTGGCTCTTAGATGACCTTCTTCACGGAAGTTCCCTGGAAAAGTCATAGCTGTGTCAGGTGACCTAGGGCATTCTCTGGAAGAACTCGGAGCAGGTGTCATGGTTTGGTTATGGTTTCTACCAAACACAGGGAGCACATCCTAATCGTTGAACAGGGCAGTAGGATGACTGGATAAAGTACTGCTGTTGGTGGAAAGCTTGGGTGACTTGTGTCATTCATTGCTATGTTTCTGTGAGCCTCATCCTGGACAGGGGCAAGCTAAGGGAAGAGAGACTTACTTGGACTCGTTTCAGAGGCTTCCAGTCCATTGTGCTGGGGAAGGCACAGCAGAGTTCATGGCAGAGGGAATTTGTGGTAGAGGCTGCTTCCATCACAGTAAGCCAGGAAACAGAGCTAAGAAGAAATTATGGGTGAGCATTGAAAGACCCTCACCAGAATTGGTGCTTGAGGAATTTGTAACTCAGGGCAGATGGAAAATTACAAACAGCAGCTTGGGACAAACTTGCTGATGCCTGGGGTTTTGACCCACTATCTGAGAAGGAACATCTGGTCCCCAAGGTTCTCTACTGAACCTTGAAACTTGCTGATGCTTTCTTTATCTAGATTTATGGTTTTTCGGGGAACTTAGGAACAGGTGCGAACCAGGACCCAGTAGAAACACTGCTACTATGCTTGCTTGTTTTTGAAACCATTACACTCTATAAAAGTTGTTTGAAAAGCTTGCTTGGGGTGCCCAGTCTGCCTGGCTAGACACCCATGAGCTCGTGTGATCAATATCAATAAAAGCCTCTTGCTTATTGCATCCACTGGCCTGATTATTGAGTTTGAGGGGGACTCTCACTCTCCTGAACATCCTGACCTGAGGGTCTTTCAAGCATAACTGTCCAAGGTCTGCCCCCAGTGACCTACATCCACTAACAAAGCTCTACCTCTTAGGAGTTCTACAACTTTCAGAAACCATTTCTGGAACAGACATGTAAAACATGTATCTATGGAGGACATTTCAGATACAAAATAACTCTCTCCAAATTTGTGTGCTAAGATATTCACACAAAAGATAGTAGTATTTGGGGGCAGGACCCCTGGGGGGATTATCCATGAGGGTGAGGCCTTCATGTTGGATTAGTACCCTCGAGAAAAAGACCTCAGAGTCTCTCTTGCATGTAGAATGCCAGTGGTCTATGGACTGATCTTGATTTCCCTGTCAGCACACTACTCGTGTATGGGATCGAAAGTGCAGGATTTTGATTTCTAAAGTACTGGTTGTAGTGGCCTTCATGGAGAGAGTGACATCTAAACAGACTCAGGGAGGATGGGGAGTGAGTCTTGTAAGTATCGGAGGCAAGAGCCATCCAGGCTGAGGGCGTAGGTGAATTCTGTCCACGGGTGGATGGCGGCCCTCAGAGAACATTAAAGAAATGGTTGAGCAGAGAGAGATATCCAGGCGTGGGCTGGGGTCACATAAGTGGTTGTGTCACAGCCATCAAAGATGAACAGGAAGGACAGATGAGAAGGGGTTCACGACATGAGGGGCGTGAGAGAAACATGACACAAAGTCCACCTCGCATGGTACTTTTTGTGTCCCCTCTGTCATCAAACCACCGCAGTGTCTTCCTCTTCCTCACAGGAGCAGCCTACTAGCTGCCACACAGACCACTCTCTTGTCCCTTGCTATCTTGGGTCTACAATCTATCCCAAGAGAAACCTCCATCAAGGCAATAGTCACCCCTGGATCCCCTGTGTTCCCGTATGGCCTGGTCAGCAGCTTTGCACACACAACAACATGCACAAGGACGGGGTGGAAGAAAACAACTGGGCTGCCATTTCCTTAGCAGTGTTTACTGTGTACCTAAAATGTGCAAATCAGAGGGCACGAGCAACTTAACATGGTAACAGGAGAACCTACCAGAGGAGACATAGAGAGGGCTCATGGGGATTGAGTGCTTGTCATGTTCCATCCCCAGAACTCACACAGAAATCCGACCCTGACAGTGTGTACCTATTATCCCAGTTCGGGAGATGTGGAGACAAGAGGCTCCCTGGGGAACACAGGTCAGTCACACTAGCTCAGCCTGTGAGCCCCAGGTTCTCTGAGATTCTCTCTCTCTCTCTCTCTCTCTCTCTCTCTCTCTCTCTCTCTCNNCTCTCTCTCTCTCTCTCTCTCTCTCTCTCCCACACACACACACACACACACATGCGCACCTATTAGAAAATCAGATAATAGATGTGTTCTAGGAAGGATAAAAGGGAACAAGAATGAAGAAGAGTCTCAGGGAGGACTTTTAGGTGCCTGACCCAATGCCACCCGACATGAGTCATCTCAAGGGGATGCTTGTGGGACCCTGGTGGATGTGAACTTGCTGGGCAAACTCTGTCCTTTCTTTGGTCTGCCTGTGTACCTTGGTAAATGCTCGCGATGTCTCTATCCTCAGTAGAGCCTGGGGGGCTGTGAGTACTGCTACCTAGAGGAAGGTGCCACTCAATGACCTGCTTTGGTCTTATTGTTTGACCCTGATAACAATAATTTTCAGACACACTTTCCAAGCCGGAGTCATGAGGACCACATTTAAGTCTTCCATCAAAGACCACAGGACAGGTTCTCAGGATTTCCAGAAACGCAGGTGAGGAATGGGGGTCTTCACTGGCTACCTGAAACCCACAAGCTGTTCCTTTCTGTCCTTGAGCGCTCATTCCTGTGGAAAGTTCTGGACCAATACCATTTTTCTCTTGCATGGTCCCTCTGGCCAGAATCAGTCTTCCTTTATCTTGTGTTATTCTGAGCACATTACTTCGCCTGTGTCTGCCTCTGTGTGTCTGTGTGGTGTCTCAGAGCCCAGGATCTGAATCCTTGGCTTCTCCACCAGTCTGGGCTTTGCAAAGCAGCCAGGTGGCTGCCCTCTCTAAAGCTCAAAGTGCCCCATGCTTTTTCTGGCATCTGGGCCTTGCATAGGGCTGAGCTCAACAACAGTTTAAATGAAGGCAAAGCTTTGAAGATGCCCTTCCCTCACCTCTTACATCTACAAAGACACAGACCCTTCTGAGCACAGCTTTCCAGTCAGCTTTATCCCACAGAGCCAGCATGGGGGAGGCTGGCCTTTGGAGCAGGCCTCCCTATAGTTTTGGCTTCTCTATTATCTGGGTTTATGTAATATTCAGTCATCCAGGTCATTACCTCCCTGTCACTCTGCCTAACCACAGACCTGGGCAAAAGCCGCAGCTGCGGATCTGGGCAGAACATTGGCTTATTTCCCCAGCTGGGAACACTGTGCTGGGAAGGACCCCAATTTGGTGACGATGCAAAAGAGCTGAATTAGCAGGGGTGCTGGTGACCAATCCAGGGTGCATGTGGTCTTAGGTGAGCAGCACTCAAGCTTACCAAAGCCTCAGTTTCCCTGTTGAACATTAGGATTATAGCAGCATGTCCTCCTTCTCTGAATTTGTGTTGATCTAGAACCTCAAGTGTGACCTTACTTCGGCATAGGCTTTCTGTACATTTTACTAAGGATCAAGATGAGATTAGATGTGTCTTAAGTCCCTATAAGGATGTGCTCCTGGGTCAAATGGCAGAGACACGGAGGAAAAGCCATGTGAAAGATGAGGGCAAAGTGGAGAGAGAACTTAACCATGAGTTGAGGAGTGCCAGGAGCCACCAGAAGCTGAAGCAGCTAAATCTCCAGGGAGGGGTGCTATGTCATAGTAGCCTTGGCAAACCAGGGCAGGGTGCCATTAATAAGACATGTTCTCTTCCGCCTCTCCTCTACAGGGAATAGATGTGCTCTCGTGGTCCTCCTAGGCTAGAGACACTGCCCCTAGCAGAAAGCTGGAGGCTGAGTGGATACAGGATCTCTTTGGGGACACCGCACCTGTCGGTTGATTGGAGGTAGGAAGGGGAGGCATGGGCTCCTTCCTGAGGCCATTTCTATCTTTTCCTTTCCTGTCAGTGGGACCTGCTCCCTAGAGATGGGGCCACAGAGTGGCTTCCATTGACCCAGAATGCCAGTGGGCTTCTTAGAGAGCTGTGTCTTCTGAGCCAGGATGTGAAAACATTCAAAGGTTGCCTGACTGAGCCTGGACCTGTCATTGCCCCAGGTATGGCACCTATTTGAGATGGGGAAAAGGATGATTTATCTATGGGTTGAACTATACACCTGTTTGGGGGTCCCTGTTTGAACATCACCTCAGTCTATGTGAGTGAGGCCCAGGGCCCAGAGTGCATAGCAGGAGAGGGGCAAGATGGATGGACAGCTGATAGGGTTTGGATATGAAGCCTTTACCTCCCAAAGACTTGCATGTTGAAGGCTTTGTCTTTAGCTGGTTGTACTGTTTTCGAGTCCTGGCCCCAGCAGTCTTTTCTTACATAGCAGTCACATGACCACATCACTCTAGTGTCTTCATCTGGTAGAGGCCTTGTACCTCTTTGACCAATACTAGTTTTTCATCTCACCTAGAACCCCAGTGCCATGGGGGATGACCATCAGCTGAGAACTGGCCCATTGGAGCCAGGACAGGACCATGGTGAAGAACGGTATGGGTGAGGATGGGCAGTTGGGCATAGGGTTGGGGTGGAGGTATGTCTTGGGGGTGTACTCAGCTGGCATTAACCGTCTCAGAACCCAGAGGTGAGGGTACAGGTACTGACAAGACAGTGGTTGACAGGGTCCCCTGCAGTTGACTTGGGATCCTGGCTGTCAGTCCTCTAAGCCAGGGTAGGTTCTGAACTTCGTGTCCATGGAAGCACCTGCCTAGCCTCTCTTGTTGTTCCTGGAAACACAGTTCACTGGCTCCAGAGTCTTTTGAACTGGTAAAGCAGGGGTTTTCTGGGCTCCTCCCTCTGACATGGTTGGAGGAGAAGAAATACCAAGAGGCTGCTGATGTCAATTTTTAGGTCTCAGAAGCTGTACGGTGCCACCTTTCACCTAGCTCTTGTTACTCCTGTCTGTTTCAGGAGTGTGGTTCCGGAAGCACTGCACCCTCTGCTAGGAAGCTGCCAGGGCTGGGAAATCTTAATTACTGCTTGTGGGTGACCTGCATCCCAGGGAAAACCAAGAGCCCTGGGCATTTGGTACAGTGATGGAGGCTGGGTCTGGGCCTCATCCCTATCATATTCTCACCCTGGAGTGAAGCCAGTGCCAGAAGGAGGGAAGTATGAGCTGAGGCTGGAGCAGCAGGCAGTCAGACTTCCTTATGATCCATGAAATGAGGAAAGATGCCTTCTTCTCTTGTAGACCGTGGTAGGTTGTCTCAGCACAGTCCTATTTGTTTGCTATTACAAAATACCTGAGGTTGGGTACTTTATAAGGACGTATATATAAAAGATGCTTATATATTTTATACTTCTGGAGATTCAAGAGCAAGGAGCTAGGTTCTCCTTGGCTTTGGTTGGGGCCTCATGGTACACGACCTCATAATGGTAGGTATGTGTAAGGATGGCAAGAAAAGGAATTCAGGAAAGATTTCAGCTCCTTCATAACAACTGACATTCTTGCAGGAATTAAACTAGTTCTGTCAGACCTAAATATGGTTGCCCATCCCTTTCTAATTAACTATCCATGAGCCCCTGTGCCCTAAAGATTTCTCTTTCTTAACACCACCACAGAGAGGACCACGCTTTCAACACACAGATCCCTCAGATATACTCAACTTGTATCCAAATGATAGCAGAAGCCTGTAAAAAAAATTGGGCAGGGAGTAATATTACCAGGTTTGCCTTTAAGAAAAGAATCAAGGCATGGACAACCATGGAGGGCTTCAGCAAAGGTCCTGGACAGAGGAAAGCGGCCTCAGTGGAGAAAGAAGCATGAGGAGTTTCGGGAACAAGGAAAGGAGAGGAGTCTGGTGGATTTGCGTTGGTCGAGGGGTGAAGGGTTTTACACAGAAGCAGCGCAAACTCAGGAGCTCTGTGATTTCCTTCCTTTTTCCCTATGTGAGAAGCCTGCAGATGTCACTGATCGGCCACACAAGCACTGTGACTCTGTAACTCTGGGTAATGTGTAATTATAGCAACACAGGCGTAAAATTACCAAGGACAAGGAGCTGTAGAGTAATTATATGATTCTTTGTTATTTGGAATTTTTTTCCCTGCTTTTAAAGCTGCTTTCATTAAACACACCCGTTTGGTGAGTGGGTGGGGAGAGCAGGTGGCAGATGGGCAAGAAGATGGGTGACATTGAAGAGTGAGTTCAGCATTGCTGGGGTTCTGGGTGGGGGAGGTGGCTGAGGATGAGGGGAGTGAAATCTGCTTTCCTTCAGTCTAAAGTATTTCTTTTCCTCTATTCTCACCCTTAGCAACCAGCTTCACAGCAGTGCCATACTCACAACCCTGTGGACTGGGGAGGAGCAAAGGTCTGGAATGGTTAGCTCTCAGTGACCCTGGAATCACCATGCAGGAGAACAGTAGATGGGCTGTATGCCCGAGCATTCTATCACAACTGAATACCACACATGGCAGGGGCATAGCTCAACTGACACCATGTGCAACACTGTAAGAACTCATCTCTGACACACCGTCACAGTTAATTCTAATACCACACATGCCACTGTCATGGTTCAACTCTGACACCACACACATGAGGACTGAGAGTTTGGGGTCAGCTAGAACTACATAGTGAGACCCTGTCTCTGAAAGAAAAAAAAAAGATTGGTGTAGGAGAACACGAATAAAGTAGTCCCGCACTAGCTTAGAACTGGGTCTAATAAAGGGTTCTTTATTTAGGGGTGACTCACAGATCACAATCCTCTGCAGGAGTGGACAACAGAAACCGAATCCAGCAGCCAAGCAAGAGAAGAGAGAGAGAAAGAGAGAGAGAGAGAGAGAGAGAGAGAG
>LOEQ01000340.1:94101-116259 GCA_001685075.1 Bramus lutescens | reverse complement strand
CTGCTGCTTCTTTTTCCTTCTCCTCCTCCTCCTCTTCTTTTTTTTTTTTAACTAATGGGTCTAAATTGCTTATGAAATGTAACAGATGCTGCTTCTGCTAAGTCACCAATTCTGATTCAACCATAACAGTGTGTGTGTGTGTGTGTGTGTGTGTGTGGAGGTGGGGAAGTCACTAGGATTTTGCTGAATGCTTTTCAGTGGAATTTTCTTTTGTTCTTGTGGCCTGAATATCCACTGCGGAAAGAATCAAGAAGAGCAGGTTGTGGGAGCTGTGTATGCAGAAGCATGTGCCTCCCAACATATGCCACACATAGCGATTTTAGCGCTTTCAGATAAATGCCTTGAGATACCCAACTCCATAGGTTTAGCAAATAAAAGGCTTCTACTCTTCTCTCTTTTTTCTTAAGTTCATGAAAGATTTGCATTTTGAGTGGGAAAATCACACTGTGAATATAAACGTAATCTCCTGTCTGCAAGGGCAAACACAGACCATTTATCTCTTGGCATTACTCCAATTGAGGTTACTAAAAAAAGGAGACCCTTGTATGCCCAAAGGATGGCTGTCAGACTTAGCAAATAGAAATATAGGAGGCCAAATTAGACTTGAATGAGATGAGCAGCAAGAGTAATATCCCATACAATACTTGGCACACACTAATGCTATAGAATTATTTGCTATTTTCTGGAATTCAAATGTTATTAGGTATTGTAATTTTTTTATTGTGCTCTTCCCTTCAGTAAGAGTGATATCAAAGAACAAAACATCAAGTGCTTGATGTTAAAGTCTAGGAAGCCAGGATCCAGCTATAGCACTCCTGGGTGTACATACTCAACAGCATCTAAGTCAGGACATTGCAATGCTGTCTGCACATCCATGTCTGCCATGTCACTGCTCACACAATAGACAGGCAACTGAGCAAGCTGAAGAACATGAGATACACAGACATCATGAAGTTCAGAATGCCATCAGACCACTTTTAGGAACATGGTTGGAAATGGAGATCATGTGTTAAGTGAATAAGTTGGACCCCAGAAGATAACTATTGTGTATTTCTTCTAATATGGAATCTAGATGAAAATAATTAAAGGAAGTAGAAGGGAGACTGTTTGGGAAGAAAAGGGGACCACTGGTGAGGGATGAGGGTAAGAGAGTCATAGGGGTGCATATGATCAAAATAAATGATACACATACGTGAGATGGTAACAAATCCTGCCCTCCCTCATGCCTTTAGAAACAGTCTTCCCATGTAGCTCTGGCTAGCCTGGAACTTGCTACGTAGACTGGGCTGGCCTCAGACTCAAGAGATCCATCTGCTTCTGCCACCCCAGTATTGAGATTAGAAGCTGTACACCTCTACACCCTGTGAAATCTATTGTTTGTTTGTTTGTTTACTTACTAAAATAGAAATACCAAAAGACACATCATTGGGTTGACTTTATTTTTCTGCCTGAGATGGGTAAACTCTGGAATGGCAATGACCCAGAGAGCTGGAATCAGGGAAGGGAGAGGCGGTGGGGAAGGTAATGGCTTCCTGCCTTTTTCATTGCTGCCCATAGACCAGAAGAGATGGAGGATACAGGAGTCTTTACAAATGAAAAGAAGCAATGAAATGATGTCTGCTTCATTGGACCACTGTGAGGGTCAACTGAGATACGATAGACAGAGCTCATAAGGCACAGTGCCTGGCACGCTGCAGAGGTGCCAAATGTGGTGTTGGGTGTTGAGAGGCAATCTGTATCTTATTTGTTCTACCTCATCTGTTGGAGTAAAATCCCCCATCAGAGAAGAGGCATTCATGCTTGCAGGTGGCTGTAATCAGGGTGCCTGTGTTCTGCCCTGGTGTCTGAGCTGGACTGAATGGTGCAAATGGAAGCCATTTGCATGTGGAACTTGCTAGGAGGCTCTTGGTGTAGGGACACCATCTTGGTAATAGACATCATAGCAGGGGCAGCTTGAGGAGGGAAGTGGCATGGGGCCAGGCTATGGTCTGGCACAGTGTCCCCTGCATGTGCCAGTGTCACCTGGGTGAGACTGCACCCTGCAGTGTTTCAGGGTCACACCACAGCTGGTATCTACTTTTGGCTAAGCCAGGTAGCCTCAAGGTGAGAGTCTGACAGACCGAGCAGGAGTTTCACTCAGGAAAGGCCATGGCTTATGGTGTTTGGTGAGTGCTATCCTCAAGAGAGGAGAGGCAGCTACTTGGATGATTCTATCAAACCACTGGGACTAGATAGAAATGAGTGTGTTCCAGTTGGGGATTTTACTGTGGATTTGATAGAGCTGCTTTGACATAGGCATGACAGAATAAAAAGTATGCTCCCCCCACTTTATTACAAAGTAATGTGTACAACAGACACTGCTGACTCTGCATGCATTCCAGACTCCACCCCTCCACCTCAATGAGCCTCAGGGATGCATTCGGTCCAAGGAAGGGATGAAGGGATTAGGGCATCAGGGAGAGAGTGAACCAGTAATGCAACTACTGGTAATTGGAAAATATACTGCTGTAGATGTGTGTGTATATTTGTGTGTGTATGTGTGTTCTGGGGACTGAACTCAGGCCCTCTGAGGAGAATCACTGAGCTATATCCCCAGCCCAATGTTCCGGTTAAAAATTTAACTGTATCCCTTATTCCTATGCTTGCTGTATTATATGGTTTTAACTTGGCTGTCTCCATCATGAATTGTGTCTCCCACTGTTGCCCCTGAGGACCCTCATAGCAACTCTTCATCTGGAAGTAGGCAAAACATTGAAGTAGTGTGTGGAGTTGTACCAGTAAATGACGCTTAATTCTCTTATTAGCTGGGGACCTATGAGGTGAATTCTGGCTTAGGTAAAATCATTTTGTTTTGTGACCACCTTATAAGCTACGATCTTTGATCCAAACTGCAGGGGAGTGAACCTGGTTTGTTTGCGTCCCCATCAATGGCACTTTGTAACTCTGGGTCCCCTGTCTCTCTTCCTAGGTTCTAGGGCACATTAGGATCTGTTTCTCAAATGCTGGAAGTAGATGATTTAGAATACACATAGCATAGGTTCATGGATTGAAAGGAATTTGGCAGTCCCCAGCCAACATGGAATAAGGAGAAGGGACTCATACTGTCTTCATTGGTAGAAACCGCCAGCCTCTGTCATCCACTAGGGGAGAGGCAAGAAAGGAAGGGTTGCAGCTTCAGGATACTAACATCCCTGCCGCCCAGAGAATTCACGATACACTATGCCCCTGCATCTCTTGGTGGTGTGGCCCAAGGCTCAGGACATGCCCTGTTCTCTCCTCCACGCATTCTGGTACCATGAGCCCAGGAATTGCCATGATTGCTTATCTCTCATTACTTATGTCTCCTGAGCCTCGCTATGTGAGATCAATAGCAGCAGAGATTTGAACTCTCTCTTCCCAGGAATACTCCTCTTCTGTATCCATCCTGAGGATGCTCCCTGCTACCCTGGCCTTCTGTTTGCTCTTCCCGCCTGTCCTGCCACTGTCACGTCTCACCCTTGTTCTTGGCGTAGTCCCACTGGCACTCTAATCTGTCTGTTTGACTGCAGACTCCCTCAATGTCTCCTTCATCATTGGACGTATTTATTCCTTACCCTTTCTGAGCTCCAAAGTCCTCATTCCTTTCTCACGATTTCCCTGCTTTCCACCAATATGGAATTTTCTGAGACAGGATCTCACCAAGTAGCCCTGGCTTGCCTTGAATTTACTACTGTGTAGACCAGGCTGGCCTTGCATGAACTCTACCTGCCTCTGTCTCTCCAGTGCAGAGATCAGTTATTCTGCAATTTTCTCAAATTTCCCCACATTCCTACAGAGATTCTAATTTTCTCGTACTGTTTCCCCAAGTGTCTTAGAATATGGGTTCTGCTTAGTGTATAAATGTTGCCCTGTTGCCCACTGTGCTGCAGTAGAGAAACTATCATTTTACATGTTGGTAGGTATTATTATCATTGCATTCATGTTATGCCTGGAAGAGATTTACTGACATGCTTAAGGTCACTCAGCTAATATGCAGCAGAGTCATGGTTAAACCCAGGCAGTAGCTCTTTGGCACATTGTTGCTCCTGGTTAGTGCATGCCATATGGCAACACAGTTCAAGGAGGTGTGGGCACCTTAAACACTAGTTAACACTTAGGTAGATGGACCTGGCTGCAGGATGTGGAGACTTCATGTCATGGCACATGGTGAATTTCTAAGCAGAAAGGGCATCTGACAGCATTTCACAAATCTCTCTGACCACCGGATGGTTTTTTATCTTCTCAGAGACAGTTGTAATTGCAGGTTTGTGATACCTCTGTGGTCATCACATTGCTACTTACAGAGCTGAGATGGAACCCAGGGCCTTGTTCCTGAAATGAAGCACTTACCACTGAGGCCTATTGCCAGCCCTGTCACAGCCTTTACAGAAGAGTCTAGTAATTTGTATAGTTTTACTCTAGTCAGCCCTGGAAGACTGCCTTTCTCATTTTCATCCCAGACTCAAGGAAGGGAGTTGGGTCTCTCCTGGTTTTGGACCCCTATTCTGCAGAGGTCAGTGCCAGAGAAAGCAAGCAGGTAGTCATCCACATATTACAGCTACTGGGTATACATAGCTTATAAGGAGAGCTGAGTAAGCCACATCAGGGATTGACTCAGTCGTGATGGGATGGGAGGTGGGTGGGCTGGGGGTGTGGATGCCAGGAGAGCTTCAGATTTGGAGCTCTAGCGGCATGATGACCGCAGAGTCTGTGTGGTGGACACAGCTCACTGCACAGTCCCAGCCGGAATACCACAGAGGCCCTGGTCACCAGTCTCTTCCTTGCTTCCACAAGGCTGGCAGAGTTTGCTTAAGTTCATAGTTTGTAAAAGGATGAAGTTCTCTCATGGAAACTATTTCTAAACTGCTTAGAATGTGCCCCCGATCACATGGACCACTTGCATCAGCTCTGTAATGAGCTTAGTCATGAGCTGGAGAGTCTGGATGAGTAGTCCCTGTCACGAGTCTCCAGCACACTGTCAGTGTGGACACCAACTTACAGGCTTTCCCATCCTTGAGGACCCAGCGCCTAAGAACTCCGTGGGGGAGATTCTCTATGCATATTTGGAGCTCAATTATTCCTCCTCATTCCCACCTCTGTCCTAGACCCCCTGAAGTGGTTCATGACTTTTGCCAAGAGGCTTCCAATTTGCACCATCCTCAGCCCATGCCAGTCAGGCCTCTCTCTGCATGAATTTTCTGAGTTATTGTCCATTGAATAGGAATGTGTTTCTACAGTCCCAGCCAAATCACTGATCACATTCCTGCATCCACCCCGTTTGCCCACTGACTCACCCTCTCTCCCCGCCTCCACGATCACCATGAGGCACTGGATAGAGTGAGACAGTCCTTTCCCTCAGAGAGCACACATCTTGCCTGGGAGCAGGCATTCACAGCAGTGCTCAGTACCTTGTGACTAGCAGGTGCTGGACTGTATTGCCGCGAGCTGCAGCGAGATGGGGGAGGCTCCACATACAGTGCTCCAAGGCTTGGGCACTGAGAGCTGCTGTGACCCTATGGCTGAGCAGTAACTTTCCTCATGTGCGCTCACAAAATTGTTTTTCTAAATTGAGACAGGATGTAGGCACTAAGTCAAGTAACAAAAGCAGAGTGTTTTGGTTAAACTGGAGTAGGCTAGGAATGCTGTAGAGTTCTGCGCTCAGCTCCCTCTGTGCTTCTGAGCCCCGCCATTGCTCTCCCCAGCATGGTTACAGACAGACATAGCCAGACTACTGCTAAAGACACCGATTTGCCTTGGAATGGCCTAGAATAGTGGTCCTCAATCTTCCTAATGCTGTGACCCTTTAATACTGTTCATCATGTTGTGGTGACCCCCAACCATAAAATTATTTTGTGGCTGCTTCATAACTGTAATTTTGCTACTGTTATGAATCATAATGTAGATATGTGATATGCAGAATATCTGATCTGCAACCCCAAAGAGGTTGAGACCCATCGGTCTGGAACCTGAAGGTCTGCGAGAGGCAGTTCTACAGGGGACCTTGTCTCTCCTGTGTTGGCTGCAAACTGGAAGAGCCAGGCTCTCCTACTGAATGATGACTAGACATGATCCAGAGACACACAGGAGCTTACTGAGAATGTGCTGGTCTGCTGGCTTTATAGGAGGCTGCCATCTCTGGACAGTTTCTCAGGAGGGGAAGCTGTCTGTTCTAGGACTTGTTAGGATATAATTCTCGTGGAAGACTATAGATTCTGGCCAGCCATGCTTGAGCTACCCAGGAAACCCAGAGAGAGCTGTGAGGCATTCCAGAGATGACCGAGAAGACAGCACAGAGGCGGCCGAGCCTGGACTGTGCACTGCTATGCATTCGTTGAGTCTTACCGAACAGTTTATGTTGTGATCCAAACATCTTGTGTGTGTTTGGTTAGTCATCATAACAATAGCACCCACGAGGTACAACTTCACCTTTGTTATGCTAAAGAGGAAATTAAGGTACATAGAGGCACAACCAGTAATTAAGGGGAGAGCTGGCATTCACACTGGGCTCTATAGGGCATGTGCCTGTTTTCTGTGCTTTTCACACCAACAACATGACAGAAGCATCATCTAGTGATCCACACTTGGGGATCCTTGTGTGCAGCTTAAGCTGTGGTTGACCAGTTACCGAACACAACGCCTATGTGAGTTCTCTTTGTAGATCCACATTTTTGCCTTAAAGACATCCCTCTGATGCAGCAAGGAGCTGCTGCTTTGGTGACCACCAGCAAAGTTAAAGAAGATGTAATATTCCCCATGAAGCAGCTCTTGGTATTGGCCTGGCATAAGGCCAACTCAGCTAGCAGTCTGGGCTGGCCTCCCAGCAGCACACGCTGGATTTCCAGGCACGGAGCACTCTAGACTCAGGACTACAGACCTCTTAGAGGGGATGTGCTAGGCTGCATTTTTCTTGTGCTACTGAGGCTCAGGATCCTTCTGCCAATAGCCTTGGACATGATCTTAAGGGAATGTCGTCTTCTGGCTGGCTAGCTCCTAAGGGTGGAGCTGGCACACCTGTAGTTTCAGTGTTACCTCTCTTAGATGGCATGGTGCCACCTACAATGTGTTATCAAGCCCATCTCTTGATTGACATCTTGTTCCTAACCCTCACCTTTCATTACAAGCTTTGGGGCATGACAGGTTTACAAGTTGAAAGTTTGTGGTGGGAGATGGAAGAAGAGTTCTGGCTTCTCAGTGGGTTTTTAGTAGCCATAATCTTTCTGTTCCTCACCACAAGGGATATGATGTTTCATAAAGGATTAGGTGTCTGTGCCATTTTGCAGGTAGAAAGTTTTTCTTAAAATCATACATAAGAAAAACAAATTTATCATAATACTCCCAAGGTGGAAAGATCTAACAGAAATGTCATTCTGTTCAAACTTAAAGCCTGCAGGAAAATTTCGAAAGTCCTCTTTCAAAGGGCCAAACACAGGCTTCGTGCATAAAGCCAGGACACTTATAGGCCAGCTTCCCTCACAAATGACTTGGAAATCTTACTGTCTCATTCAGAATGATCTAATTCTTCCTCTGCTGTCCCTTACTCTATAGTCCTGAAGAGAACTGCCACCATCCTCCACAGGGTGTGGTTTTAGTGCTACCTCATTGACACCACACTGACACATACCAGCACCATTCTTGGGCCTGCCTTCCATTCAAAAGGTCATGGGATTTCTAGGTTAGGCTGCATATAGTTGCTTTCTCTAGTGGTCTTTAGAAGAGAAGGGATTTTTCTGCTTTGTCTCATGCAACCCTTGGCTAGGGATTAGCCACAGTCATCAGAAAGATGGGTCTCCAGCCCGTGCTAAAATGCACTTGGAAGAACTCCCCCCACCAACTTTTGTTTCCAAAGTCAATTTATTGAATATTAATCCATAAAGACAATGATATAATTTTAATGAAAAATATTCTATATCACTCAAGACTTAAAACAATACCCTTTAGAAACACTGCTTTGAGAAATAATCACATTAACTTTACACACGAGTCCTTTCTTAAGCTTTAAGAAATCGAGTTACTATATAGTTCTATATAAGACACATCCAGTATTGTGTTCCTGATAGCAAGTGCATAGATTTTGTTAAGATACCATTTTCACTCGATAGAAATGGTTCATGGTCACATGAAGGTAATATTCCCAGTGATTTTGCCCAAGCATGAGAGGAGAAAAAAAAAAAAACAGAACACAGCAAAAATAGTGAACTACAACAGAAATGAAAAACAAAAACAGTGAATTAATAGAACAGTCGATTCCTGATAAGTGAATAAGCTGATTGTCTGGCCACAATGTTTTATTCACTTATCAGGAACGATTCATGGTTCGCGTATGTTCACTGCATTGCCTAGCTTGCTAGCTATGAGCCTACGGCTCACACCCCATTGCTGAGGCCTGGCAGGCACGTGGCGTCCATCAGCCAGGAAATGTACATGGTTCTGTGGTTTCTCAAAGTGGTCTGTCTGCGGGCCGTGGACAGACCTGCTCACCCCATAGTTGAGTTTTACAGAATCAACACCAAGTGCGAATTTAAGTAGTGGCCAACCTGATGGTCAACATGTGCTTACAAGAACAAGACTTTGTGTCTTCTGTGGGGAAACCCACTTTGTCTTTCTGTGCGTGAACATTATGCCTTGTGTTGCATGGTAGTTATATTTGTACTTCCAGAAGAAACACACCCTGGGGAGAATGCGATCATCCTCTTTCCCCAGTTTCCCCTCCCTTATGCCACCCCTTCTTCCAGAAAAGACAGAAAAAGCAATCACACCGTCAGCCATCTTTCCTTGCTAACGGAAGCAGTGGCCCTTTAGAGGCAGACTGACTAGGCAGTGAGACAGACAGCAGAAGCATCGCTTGGAATCAGCTTCCATCAGTGTAGGTTTAGAACTCTGAAACTCATTCCTGGTGAGGTGTTCAGCCTAAGGAAAGAGCCACCTTTCTTCTGCTTGGTAGGTCCAAGGTTGCTGATCTGACTGAAGAACAGGGGCCTGAGGGGCCTTCTGAAACCAGAGGGTGGGCAGCCAGAGCTGTACCAGGCTCAGGGTGACCTGACATGTGCACTGAAAGGTTAGGAGAAGTGAGAAGAGGAGGGAGGAGAGTAGACAGCCATGGTACCTGTGAGGAACACCTTGAGGGGAGCTAGATTCCTGAGCAAGGTAGGCTTGTGGCTCTCACTGCAGGGAGAGTGGGGCAATGTTCTCTGGTCAGGGGCTGGGGGACAGTGGGAGCCCAGCTCGTTCCTATCCTGTGTCCACCCAGGAGGGAACATGGACCTATGGCGGCATGAGCTACAACTCTAGAAGTCCCCCACCCCACCCCACCTCCCTTATTCATTTCATCTTTCACTGGAGAACCTGGCAGTCTTCCCACGTCTGTCAGTTATAATAATTGAAACTACTCCTGGATTAAAATGATTAGCATATAGAAACACATTTCTATACATACATCAACTGATGTAGCAGACAGCTAAGTTTAACTCTTTTTATACCCCTGTTGATCAGCTAGTTTTATTTGGTCCTTCCCTGAGGGCTTACCTCTTGTAAAGATGATCCCTTTCTAAGTTTGACTGCAGTGATATGACTTTGGACTTGAGGATAGACAGAAGAAACCCTGGGTCTACTGCTTCTGCTCTTCTTAAGGTTAGTTAGGAACTGTGGGTATGAGGGAGATGGGAGCAAAGGGAAAGGAACACATGTGGTCAAAAGACCTTAACGGCCTCGCCAAGTCCAGCCCTGTAGGCAGATTGGATGAATCACTGGGAAAAGGCGTCATATTGCCTTGGAAGCAGTGGTTAGGGTAGGCTATGCATGAACCAGGGGTGGGATGTGCAGTTTCCTCGTCTCCCAAATCAGATATTCACTTAGGTGGAATCGACTGTATCTTTTTACACAACATATAGAAAAAAAAAAACAAGATACGTGCAACAGTGAGGTGTGTAGATGCGTCACCAACACAGAATGACCACCAACGATACAACACGCAGAGAGAGAAACAATTATTAGGAAAATGGTTTAATATTGGAGACAGAAGCAAAAAACCGCATCACACAGTAACATACATTACAAAAATAAGTCTGACTGTTTCAACTACACGGTTATGCTCACAATGAGGACAGAAGGGTCAGAAAAAACCTCGATCTAAACAGCAAAAAGCAAACTCCTAAAGTTTAACTAATACATTTATCCACTTAAAGTGACTGAGTACTTCTAAGTCTAATTATCTTATTGTGTAACTGCACAATACAGAATAAAAAGTGAAACTTACCGCTGTATTTTAAGACAAAATTCTAATGCTAGATATAAGCAAAGGGAAAAAAGAAATCAAGCCAAAGTTTTTAATTCTTAAAAGAAAATCAACTTTCTTTCTATCAACCAGAAATCAAACTTGAAATCAGTCATTGTCAGGGGCCCACAAGAGTAAGCCACAAAAATTTCCATTTTTTTAATCTCCAGTATAAAAAATCCCACTGGTACAAAATGCATAAGTACAATCAGGTGTAGAAATAGGAAAGCCTGCGTTTTTGTTTTTTTGGCTCAAATTTCCATCAAACAACAAAATCCAAATGCATCAATAAAACAAACAATATTCAAATGGTCTTACAGTTTCCACTAGGTTGCATTAACTTTGGCTTTTCTCAGACAATATTTAAAAACTACTTTGTAATTCTAAACAAAATGGTATTATTAATCTACAAACAACAATTCCCACAGCACAAAAAACACAAATACATTTTTTGTATGACATTATTCAAAAGGTAATGAAACTACATTTTTTAAAATTTTATTTCTTTTTAATTAGCACTTAAGATAATAAAAACAAACAGTAAATGATTCCAGAGTAGCACAAGCCAAAGAACTAGAACCCCTGCGGTGAAAGAAATATGAACTTGTCACACCTTGGAGGTGTGCTCTGATCAGAGTTCTCTGAGTGAGTTTGAAAGACTATGTTCTACACTTGATTCTTAAAAACGCAGCTTCCCTGTCTGTGTTTTGTCTTCCAGAAACAGGCCCTGTACACCCTTGCAGCTTTTTCCTTTTGACATTGAAAGATAAAGGACATTTGTCTCTGAGGAAGGTTATCTTTCTTACAATGAAACATGCAAAACCAAAAACCTCCCCCTCAATGTATTGTCTTAGTTGCCTGCAAAATTAGAAACACTCAACAGAAAGCGCCTGCCTGGCCCGAGCCTCTGCGGGGACTGCAGGTGGGTTAAGAGGAAGGAGGGCAGTTTGCATCCATGGGGGAAAAAATCTGATTTTTTTGAGATTTATGCCATTGATAAATGAATAGATTCTAAATGAGATGGTCTATGAAATACAACTGGTATTCTCTTGTGTTTCTACACGTGTATCTACACACCACCATATAGTAGAGACTGAGAAATGTGTGTGACCACTTTGTTATTAAGCTGAGTGCTGCAGAAAGTACAAAATAGCCCTCAAGGATGAAGGAAGGCCCCGGCAGTAGTAAACAGGTGTGGGGTAACACGAATCATGTCATTGGAAGTGCATGTGCTGTAAGGAGGAAACTTGTTTTTTGCATTGTGAGAGGCTAATCCTTTCCATCTCAGGGCTATCACATTCACACGCACACACTAAATCCATGGGGTGGGTGAGAAGGAAAAGGGGGCTGAGACCAGAAGCTGGAAGGGTATGCTTCCCCCGAGGCTGGGTTAGGGCTGGAACTGCAGGTATGACATTAGGGTCTGTCAGAACAAGACTTCTGTTCATACAAAGCCAGACTCAGCGGAATACGGCACTTTAAAAAGTGGCAGCAGGACCTGGTCCTGGGTATTTGGTTAGTAACTATGGTGAAGAACAGAGTTGAGCTCCTCTTACATGGTCAACCCCTTTAAATGTCTTCAATCAAAAGTCAAAACACCCTAGGAAACCAGAGAGGCAAGGAAAGGCCTGTGGGCTTTTCCCACGGACACCTTGCTTATTCAAGTGTCCATTGGAGTCCAAGAATCCCTAGCACAAGGCTGATTCAGCATTACTTAGGAGTGTTTAAGAAACAAAAGCAAAATTCCTTGAAAGATTGGACCATACAAAAGCCATTTAACTGCAGGGTGTATGGAAATATTGTATACGTGGACATACCATGAAACCTGATCTCAAAAAGCAAACAGTGTTTTTAGGGCTTATGTTGGGACTAAGTCTACCTGTTTTTACCTTCACACGGTTTAACTCAATCTTTTACATTGAAACTAAAGGAGCATAGGATAATAGGAAGGAGGGGGAATAAAAAAGAAAATAAAAAAGTGGCATAGGAAAAAGACAAGAGTTTTTGGGTGGGAAGGGGGTCTTAAAAAACAAAAATAAGAACTTAGAAGATATATAGAAGGAAAAATCCAAATCAGAAACACCCCTAAACAACCCAAGGATGACAGTATAAAAAGTTACCAACATTGCAGATAGCTCTGGGTAGAAAGGGTTAAAAGTTCAAGACTTTCTCACCTTAGAGGTTTGCAGATATTATGAAGAAAACACATTGTGAGGGTTGCCTTCACAGCATTGATGTGCAGAGTGGTTAAAAAAGTGAGACACGGGCACTTATACAATGTCTTACAAAAACAGCATAGAGAAATAACAAACAATAACAATTTCAGGCAACAAGACCACAGAATAGCAAGTTAACAAACTTTGTAACCTTTTTTTTTAAATATCAGGGATTTATACAAAACACATAATAAAATACCCATGTTATCAAATTACTTCTCACAAGAAACACACCGAAGCTCTAGGGAGGAAGTACCTTTGGAATTTGGCACTATATAGTTTTCACTTTTTTCTTTAAAAGAAAAAACAAAACAGATCACATTTTGCTGAACACAAAACACATCTAATAGTCCACAATAAAAAAAGTGACATCAATGCTTCTCAAGCCAACACAAAACTTATTCTGGAATAGTTTTTTTTTTCTCTCACATGAAATTATTTTTTAAGCAAACAACTTTTTTTTAATTCTTTTTTTTTGTTTTAAGTAAACCAATTCTAAGCTTGTCTTATCAACAAATAACATTAAGACCTTGAGACTCATGATGAGACCACAACTGAATCCACAGAAGCACCAACATGACACAGTTACAGTAACCTTTCTCCTGTACATTGAAACAGTATAAAATATAGGTAATTTCATGTGCATTAAACCATGGATTGTCTAACTGTGAGTCAGTTCAGCAAAAGGTGACACAAATAGGTAGCATTTGCCCCAAAACAGGGTAAATATTTTTCTTATACTAATCTACAAAAAGTGGTTCTATATATATATCTTAATGAGAAAGTGAGCCACCTAAAATGGCCTTATCAAAAACTTTACACTGCCTGAAAAATGTAAAAACTATTACAGACCTCTAGAGACTTAAAATCAGACAGTTTTTTTTTTCTCAAACTGTTTTTGGAAGTAGTCTGTTAGAAACCAACATTCTGTGTCCCTGGACACATATTGCTATTGTCACCAGTGACCGGGAAGAATGCCAATCCCTGTGTAATACTTTCAAGTCTGTTTTATGGAAAAAAAAAAGAAAAAAAAATTTTTGCCACAGGATTTTTTTCTATAATTTGTCTAATAATTTCAGTCTTGCATGAATGCAGCAATGTTTTTCACATTGACTTCCCAGAATTCATAGCTAGATGAGGTCACATGCAAATTTCAAAGGTCAGTAGGAGAACCAAATATGATGTGAGGTCAGAAAGACATCAGAAACAATGACGGGACGATGGAACTTTTTTGAGACGCCACAGGGACATGCTAGGCAAACGGTGAACTAACGGGCATGAAGATGTCTAGGGAAAAAACAAGGAAGAGTAAAAAGTTACACAGAATCTACGCAGCAGCAACAAAATCACTTTCAAGGGTGCAGGAGAAAAACTAATGCAAATCTGAGGTCTTCGGGGAGTCTATGAGCCAGTCACATAATTTGCATTTCTTACACTCTTTTTCCACAGCACAATGAAAGCCCAAGAGAATCCATCTGGAGAGAGTGAGAGGGATGGATTCTGGGTGTTTGGGGTGAGGGACTAGCAAGGGACAGAGGAGAGGGTCCAGTCTGAACAAAGGGGACATATGGGGAAGTCAAGACAACTGAACTGTAAACTAGATAATGGAAATTACGAACAAAATAACCAGACAGATACAAACAACGAGAGGATAAAGCATGAACTTTAGGTCTAGGGTTCAACAGTGAGACAAAGCCCGTTCCTAGAACAATTCCTCTAGAGACTACTTCAGGAGGCGCTAGCTGGACAGAGAACTGCTCTTTAGGTACCCAATAAGTTAACAATAGGCAATAAATAACTTCCATTATTTCTGAGGCAGTAAAAATTTTGTATAAAAATAGAAATGCTTTTTTTACAAATAAAATTTACAGGCCTGTGGCTTTCTTTTTTATTTATGTATTATTTATGTATTTATTTATTATTAAATTTATCTTTCAAGAAACATCAAGTATTTTCACTCATTTTTATTTTATTTTTAAACCCTGTAGCTTTAAGAAACAGATCTCTAAATCTTTTTTTACATTAATCCTTTCTAAAAACAAAAATAAAACAATAACAAAATAGACAACCAGTGTAATAATCTGACCAATAAATGTCATGTTTCTTTGAACCCTAAAATAAAATCCTACTTATATTAAAACAAACCAATGTAGTGGGAGGATGTTCTGTGGTGGTTTAAGTGCTTCTCCTGGCTTCTCCCTCTGCTAGGCCACCACGTTAACTCAACCGCAGGGCCTCTGAGGGGCGGGCGGGCAAGGAGGGGTGAGCTCTCCAGGCAGTGCTCTTGGGGGCACCAGTGGTTTCAGAGTTAGAATTGCACATTAGTGTTTGCTTGCCTTTTAAAATCTCAAGATGTCATTTATTTGTTTATATGTTTTTCTTTTAAAAAGCAAAACAAAAAATTTAAAAAGGAGTAAGGATATTCAAATTGCAAAACAAAGGAGAATACAGTGGCACAATCAGAGAAGGAATTTACTCAACAGAAACAAGGTAGCCCAAGTTTTAATTATGGCAAATTGGGTGGGGCATGAGTGGAAGGAATGGAGGTCTTATTGTAAAAATAACCGTCTCTCTTGGCAAAAGTTGGCATTGTGGTCCCTCCTCTGCCTTCCCTGTTGAGAACAGGCTGGCTTGTGGGACTTACCCTAAGAAAGCTAAAATAAGAGCAGGGAGCTTCTGGGGTTAGGATCAGTAAGGTTTGCTGTCATTTTTGGAGCGCTTCAGCTGCACCTTCAAGCGTTTCATGCCGATCTGAAAGCCGTTCATAGCCTGGATTGCAGCTTGCGCAGAGACTGGATTGTCATAGCTAACAAAACCTGGAAAACATAAAGGGGAAGGAGGTAGGGAGGTCAGGGTGAAGGGGAAGCCAAGCAGAAAATGGGACTGGCGGGGCTGGCCGGTGTAGTGTGACTGTAAATGGTGAGAGGTGCCTGTCCCAGGATCTGAGCTGGGCTCTGCTAGGTTTAAGCTGCCCCATGCATGCACAGTGCATGTCTGTGAACAACAGGTAATGTCCACTGGCAAAGAGTGAAAGAGCTAGTTAGAGGGCAGATTCTCCATGAAGGGCAAAAACTCTCCACAAAACTAAAGTTAAGTTGTTCTATGAACTTTTCTCCTCTTTTTAGTGCTTTGAAGTATCCCTGTTTGGTATCCCTCCCCCTCCCTACTCCCCAGGATCCTTTGGAAAAACTCCTCAGAAAAGAATAAGTACTATATATATTCATAGACAGAGCCTACAAAGGGCTGGGCTTTGGGATGAGTCATCCACTGAATTAGCTGAATTAGAATAATGTATACTAGCTTCTTAACATTTTAGAATTACTGTTCAGACAAACCCAGAGAAAAGTTACATGCCTTTCTCTTTGTATCAGGGCTTAATAATTGTTTCAACATATCCCAGTTATTTGTATCTGCAACAATAAGCCACCATCAGAGAGAGAGAGAGAGAGGGAGAGAGAGGGGGAGAGAGAGAGAGAGAGAGAGAGAGAGAGAGAGAGAGAGAGAGAGAAACAAATGATATTTTGCACAGATTCAGAAGAGAATTCTAGCTGCTGAGTTTGTCCTAACAGTGAACTGTGAGACCAGGCAGGCAAGTGGTGAGCTTATATGCACCTTCTGACTTTGAGTGGTGACAGAAAGCTACTCCATAGATTGAATTTTATTTTGAAACATCAATAATTTGGAAGGTTCTGGTATTTTCACCGATCTACTACTATGAAGGTTTAAAACTAAACAGAAAATTCTTTTACAAACAAGTGGAGGTGGCAAAGGACATAAACATACTTGAGCAGAATTCTCAAATTCTCAAAAATGGACACAAGGTATAAGGCAGGAAAGCTTTCAGTAGGTAGGCCATATTGCAAAAATGGTTGTTTATGTTTCTATTAACTCCAATTCCCAGGAAAAGTAATCTCAAATCCAAGACTTTTGCCCTGATGTGACCTCTCCTTTCTCTTGGGGTCTTTTAGGTAGAAAGTGGCAAGATGATTAAAGAATGGAAATGGGTCAAGAGTGAGATGGATGAAAGGATGGGTTTATTACGATGAGCAACTCAACAAACTGGGAGTTTAAGACATAGACTTTTCACCAAGAAACTTGGGAGGCAAAGCTTTTAAGACAAATTGAAAATATATCGGGGATTCTCACAGCTACAGCTTATATTATCATGAACATATTGGTTAAGTAGTTTGTGGCCTGATCAAATCTCTTTGCAGGGTAATGTTTCCTTAAATCATGGACTACTGTTCCTTTCAGTCTCCAGATAAACTTAGGCCAATTACGCAACTATGAAAAATATGTCTGTCTAAAAACTTTGCCCAGGAAACCCTCCCAAAGGTAAGCTCTGGCTCTCTCATGCATGCCCCCTACATGACAGCTTAGTTTGCGTTTCACTCCTCAGCTGCCACAAAGGGTTTCTATACAGTTCCCGTAGCAGAGATGGAGTGGGCTTGGCTGACAGCCTTTCTCCTAGCGTAAAAACAATAACTGGAAATGGTGATGCACTAATTTTTCTAACCCTGAGGGTTAGGCTGTCATGGATGGGGAAAGACCTTAGCAGTAGAGATGCAGAACCAAAACACTATCTACAGCCAGCCAGATCAAGTTTGAACTTCTGGCTCTCTGAGAACTATTCTACCTTAGTTTTCTTTCTAACAATACAACCCTATTTCTTTAGGCTCCTATCTTATTTTCTAAAATGTATTGCCTCCCACAATATGAAGTATTAAATTGTAAGAGTGATATCAACAAACTGCTGGATGCACACTGAGCCAGAGCTTGCTAAACAAGGCAATGAATACCTTGACCTCTTAACATCTTTGTGGATAAATCAGCTTGAAAAATAAGGAGGCCATGGATTTAACAAATGTTGTCCTTGTCATACAGAAACACTGGGGCAGGAATTTTCATTACTCTGTTATAGGAGGGAGTAGGGGGAGAACAGGTGGTCCCTCTGAGCCCCAAGGGTGCAAGGCTGAGAGCTAGGTGTGTTGTAGTGTTTGATGAACACCTGCATAGTCTTGTGCTCTGGCCAACCTTACAATCCAAGTTCATCATAATGCTTTGTTCTCTGTAGCCATGGGACACACCAACTGCTGGTCTTTAGTTTACAGAGATGCACTGAGGCAGCAACCTGGCCATATCCTGCTTATGAGTATGTTGTACATTTGTAAGCTAAAGACTGAGTAACAAGCCCTGATACAGTGTTTCAGCTATCTGACTGTAGGAGTAAGGGGTTAGTGGCTGAGTGTTAGCAGTGGTCATCTGTAGCAGCACAGACTGAAAATTCACAGCTCCATCTGCAGGGCTTGAAGAAACAACTACTGTTCTATGGTGAAGAAGAATCAGATATATAGGAAGATACTTTAATACTACAGTATAGAATATTACCTAACATAAAGGAATGTCCCCTTTTATACAGCACTTCCCCCTTTTCTGATTAAATAACTGTGCCCAAATCTGTTTACATGCAGCTAGAAAGTCAGGAGTCACCACCACAAGGAAGGCCCTATCCTGACTCCTGACTGGGAAACCTGCAATAATTAGCTAGGTTTCTTTTGCATACCAAAGCACTTGCTCAGATTGGTCTGTTTGTCAATGAAGACTTTAGCAGAGATAACATTTCCAAAGGGCATGAACATCTGCAGAATGTCCTGGTCTCCAAACTCCTGTGGAAGGTGGTAAATAAAGAGGTTTGCCCCCTCTGGACCTAAAGAGGAAGAAAAAATCAGAGTAAGGTATCCCCCAAGTCTTAGTCCCCGAAGCCTCTTAGGAATACTTTAGTAATAGGTAGGTTAGCCATTTGGCTTTTTCTTATAAAGAATAAGCAGATAGATAATTTTAAGTGCCAGCATGATGTTTAGGAAAACACTTGTCCTCTATATGTTCTAATTGGTGGCAGGCGTGTGGTGGGGAGGGGGGCTTTTTCACAGAGTATCCCTGACTCACTTTAGCTTCTCATCAGCCTCATCTCCATGGTGTTAAGGTGGCAGCAGTGGGCAGGACAGGAATAGGATTTAGGCATGGGCTACTCCTGGGTGGCCATGTTTTATGTGTAGACTATCTCCTGAAGTAGAGGAGAATGTTCTTTGCATTCTAAGCAAATTGCAGCAATTTAGAATAATTAATACAAAACAGCAATGCTGCTCAGATGTCTTCATCATTTGCCCAGTTATTCAGCCAGTTCTGATTTGGCAAATCTGTGCACACACACGGTAATAATCATCTTTATTAGGATGACTGGCAGGGAGTTAACAATTGGGAGAAAGGTAGCTAGACTCTTACAATTTTGACAGGTAATTAGACTTGAGTAAGTACAATGGACCCAAGAGTTTCTCCAAGAATGACGCAAACACAGCCTTTCCCTTTCCACGCAAATTCCAAAAACCAAGGGGGAAGGGAGAAGGTCTTTTTAGCTATACTGTTTGGAAGGTTAATTATCTTAAGTTCCTACTGAACTCAAGACTCACCAATAAAAGAGTTGCATGGACATTAAAAGAATGAGAAGAAGGAAACCAGATGCATTGGATAGAGAGAGGATAAAGTTGGGGTACTTCTTGGATGCTGGTAAGAATAGGAGCTCATAGAACTTGGGAAGTGACTTCTGTACCCAGGAGATGTGCCTGCCTATTCCATGTGGAGATCTGCGGCCAGGATCCTGTGAGTTCCCTACAGAACTCTTACAGTGGAGAATGGTATCCATGTGTGTGGACATGAGGGATATGAGGATTAGAAAGAACTTGATAAAAATAAGTGAACTGGCACATCTTTGCTCCCAGAAAAATTAATGAACAAAGTGTCATAAAGAATGAGGCTTTACTGAAGCCATAGATGTAGTTACTTCTTTACTTAAAAACATGTCTGTGTTGGGCGGTGGTGGCACACACCTTTAATCCCAGCACTTGGAAGGCAGAGACAGGTGGATCTCTGCAAGTTTGAGGACAGCCTGGTCTACAGAGTGAGTTCTAGGATAGTCAGGACTGTTACACAGAGGAATCCTGTCTCAAAAACAAACAAACAAACAAAGAACCCTAAACCAAAACCACCAATCTGTATTACTATATTGCTTACAGATTCTATGGATATTTCTCTAATCTAGCTCAAGGGAGGTCTGCTTTAAAGGAAGACAACTATAGTTGACACTGCTCCTTAACTGTTTTCTGGTCCTAATATGGATAGATGCAAAAACTCAAATGCTGGAAATAGGTGTGCTATGTTAAGTGCTACCGTACTATGTGTTTTCTTAGTAATGGGCATACTGGCCAAATGTGTATCCCAGATTTAGTGTGCCTTTTAAACAAAGGATTTAAATGCATCAAGATTGATTAATGGGGCTCAATTTGCATTGTAAGGAATGTTGCTGCTCCTGAAACCTGAGCAATAAGCACAATTTTAATGAACAATACAGACTATGTGTACCGGAATGATCCTGGGAATCTAGAATGCTATCTACATTCTGATTCTGTCCATGCCAGATAGGGGGAGACCATGAACAGTGAGACAGACAAAAAGAGGTATTGGTCCTTTTGTTTATTATTTTCCCAGGAACAATTATCAATGTCTTCTTAATCCCACTCTCCCTGCCATGCATGCCATTACCAAGAAGCAGTTGGAATTTTTTTTTTTTTTGGAGACAGGGTTTCTCTGCATGGCTCTGGCTGTCCTTGAACTTATTCTGTGGACCAGGCTGATCTCAAACTCAGAGAGATCCACCTGCCTCTACCTCACTGAGTGCTGGGATTAAAAATGTGCAACACCACCACCTGATCTGAAATTTTAAAAAAAGTTTCATATAGGAAAACATTCATTGTATGCAAATGATGTAGCTGATATAAATTCAAACACACACACACACACACACACACANTTTTTTTTTTTTTTGGAGACAGGGTTTCTCTGCATGGCTCTGGCTGTCCTTGAACTTATTCTGTGGACCAGGCTGATCTCAAACTCAGAGAGATCCACCTGCCTCTACCTCACTGAGTGCTGGGATTAAAAATGTGCAACACCACCACCTGATCTGAAATTTTAAAAAAAGTTTCATATAGGAAAACATTCATTGTATGCAAATGATGTAGCTGATATAAATTCAAACACACACACACACACACACACACACACAGACACCTAGATCTCTAGAAGTAATTAAAAACCTGTTCACAACTCATTCTTTGTCTACTTTCTCCTAGCATAACACCTCAACTGGCAGTTGTGTTATATTACTGGTCCCTATATGCTGGTTGTTGTATTCTGTATTTTTCATAGGTTGCCTGATGAAGCACAAAACCCCAAAGCCCAGAGGCAACTATTTTGTAGAACAAAGCTACACTAGACCACAAGTGCCAATTGGCCTCTTGTTGGGTTCCTGGGGGTCCTAACTATTTGTGTGTACAAAACTTGCTTATTGTTAAGGAAGGGAGATGGGAATGTATCAGAGTAGACAGAGGATGCTCTCGATGACACGGAAAGTGATGGACTTTCCTGATGTTTAGCTCAGTAGAAATGCTACAATCCTTCAGAACTATGGAAACATTAAATCATTTCTTTGCCAAGTTCAAGTGGCTCATTTTCCAGTTGTGGAAAAATATACCAGAGTTCATGACTAAATAGTTCAGGGTATGTTTCAACTCTAACTAAAGGTCAGACCAAGGACAAGCTGCAGAACAGAAATCTCAGAGTCTGCTGATTAGTAAACCTGTTCTTTCCCTTCATTTTAAACTAATGGCAGATGGATGATATTCTTGAGCTAGAGCAACTGGGTGACAAGATGATCGAGAGAGAGGTATGAGAAGGTAAGTGATGCAGGTGGGAGCAGGGACAAACAAATCAAACCAATGAAATGAATAAACTAAAAGCTATGACTAGTACCAAAAAATAAAGAGCCCTAAAACATATCCCTGGTAGCCAACATTCCTAAATTAGGATTAGGATGTGGTGATCATGACCTCCAGTCCTTACAAGTCAAAGAAAAGCAGCTTACAGCAGTGTGCTGGGAGAAGTCATTTAGAAAAATACTATTTTTACCAGACTTTAACAATTAAATTTTTATCCTTAGTGGCAGTTTTATATCTGAGTGACACAAATTATACTGTCTTGTAAAGCCATGCTGGATAATGTAGAGACATCCAGCATTCTCCGGAACCATGTAGGGGATTTAGCTTTTGCAGGTTCTCGCCCATGCTACTTACTTTTCACAGTGGCCACAGGAACTAAATAAAGAGGCTTTCCCAGGGAAGACCAGTGGTGCGCACGATGTGGGGTCTCTTTCAAACACCCAGTGGGACACTGGTGTCCAAACAGCTGTGCATATTTGAATGCCTCTAGAAGAAGTCACAGCTCAGAGGAAAGAGCTGAGGAGTACCTTAGGTCTTATGTATTTCTTTTCTTTATTCATGATCTCTGTGCTATTTGTCAAAGAAAAATTTATTTTCTATTTTCAAGTTGTATCTCCTTAAAATCCCAATTTTGCAGAGTGGAAACTATGATACCACTTGCAGATCGTTAATATCCAAGCAAAAGTCAGAGTGTGGTCTAATGCGTATATATTCCAGTACTACTCAGCGGTAAAAAACAATGACAGCTTGAATTTTGCATGCAAATGGATGAAATAGAAAACACTATACTAAGTGAGGTAACCCATACCCAAAAAGATGAATA
>LOEQ01000340.1:74144-85619 GCA_001685075.1 Bramus lutescens | reverse complement strand
CAGCCACTGCAAAAGACAGAAAGGGAGAGAGAAAGCAAAAGATGAGAGTCAGCAAGAATGGAAAGAAACCTGCTGTCACTATACAGGCTAACCATGGAGTCACTTAAACACCACAGACCTGTGATTTTTTCCTTATACTTTTTCTGTAAAGATAAATGGAACTGTGCATGTAGGGCCTTTGGCACTTAGGGTTGGTAACTGAACAGATCACATGGTAGGTTGGGTTTGCAGCTCAGTGTTCCTCAGCCTCATTGAGCAAGGCCTTGATTTCAGTCTCCACCCTAGCTATGGTCCACCTCCATCTGCTTTGCCGGCATAAAGAGTATGCTGCTTGCTATTGCCTGGGAAAAATTGTGAATGACAACCCTGCAAGTATAGATTATACTCTCAAATTTATATTTTGTGCTGTTTTGCTCACCAAACCTTCTTTAACTATATCTAAAATGCTCTTAGATTTATAGTCACTGTATGTTACATTATAATTTACATTTCCAGAAGCATCAGTATGGTCATTGCAATAATCAGTTGCTATTCAAATTTTTAAAATCCCTTAAGTTTCTGTGAACATATTAGTTTCATTTCCTTTCTGTAAATGTGCTAATAATTCTAATTCTGAGACCACAGATTGACCTAAATATATTGTTCAACTCTGACTGCTGTTTAGTTTTTTAAAAAGATTTGTTTTTACTGCTTATTTATTTAAATGCTTATGTGAGTATATGTGCATATGTATGTTGGTACCTGCTGGGACCAGAAGAGGGAGTTAGATCCCTTGGAGCTGTAATTACAAGCATTTGTGACCCACCCAAAATGGGTACTGGTATTCAAAGCCCAGTCCTCATGTTAGAGCATTGAAGACTCTTACCTGCTGAGTCATTTCCAGTCCCTGATTCCTACTTTTTGTACTTGGTTTAACTAAATTTTTATGATTTTTGAATGAGAGCTTTAATAATATTTAATATTTGTGAAAAATTATTTCTGGAAATATTTGTGGTCTGGGTTGAAGATGGGTCTTTTCAGGGATGATTTCCATTTGATCACATAAGGTGTTAGAGGAAAAGGCAAACCAGAAACATTCCAGAGACCTTTTCAAAATGCTTGAGGGTTTTGAGCGAACACCCATGTAAAGTTCAATGCGAAGGCCTGTTCACTACTGTAAGTTCTCAAAGGGAAGTATCTCTGAGAAGGGCTCTTCTCAGCACTGAGTTCATCTCACACTGATAGTTCAGCCTTTTGGGGTTCCAGAAGTATACTGAGATGATCTCCTACCAGATACCTCAGGCAGGCTATAAACTTCTTGTATTCTTTATGCACCAGGAGCCTTTGAAACTTAATACTCAAGTTTTTCTAATTCACCAAATGTCCCTAATGTGGAAGCTTCTTTCATTGTGTTACTTCCTGGGTTTGCCCTTTTATTTAACCACTCATTCCTAAGCTTCCTAGTAATTTACTACTTAGTGATGTGATTAAAATACAAAGAACAGTATCTTAGTATACATGGTAGATTTTTTCTCTTCAAGTGGGAATTCTTTCTGATGACCAAGTTCATCTAAATTATAACTATTTGCGCATTTCCCATGGACTCTATCTGGTGGTATCTTACATGTAAAAGTCCCTATCAGATTATGCCAGCGGATAAGGTGGAAAAACTATTCATGGTACATGTTTGGATTCGAAACCAGCAAAGTACTGGAAAGCAAAACAAAGCACGAGTCTGAGTGGATGAGTGAAGAACGGGAGAGGCAGTGTAAGGACCTGTGGGCCCTCTCCTCTGTGAAGAGAATGTAACTAGTGACAATCACAAAATGCAACAGTTACTACCTCTAGAAAGTGTCCCAACGAAAGAAGAACTCTATTTCCCCCTCCCTAGGAAAATGTATAAATCTCCATAAGAACTGATGAGTCTACAATAGGTTCTCTTCCCTGGGTGTCTTAGAATCACACTCCTGAAGATGAGTTTAATAGAAGCTTGCCTGAGACAAAGGAAGAAGGGCTCCCTTCCTCACAGGTCCAAACCTAGTACCACGGCCTTTCCCCTAAACAACTTGCTGGGAGAAATCAGGCTTCATTTACTTCCACACCACCAAATATATAGTCTAGAAGTCTGCTAGAAAAAGCAATTTAAGAAGAGTGTAACCTCCCTTGCACAGAAACTCTTCTTAAGAGCAGAGGTGCCACTTGAAGAAAATCAAAGTCATTGCTCCCATACCAACTTTGAAACAATGAGACAGATTTTCTGTCTAGAGTGTGAGACAGGGTAAGAACACAGGTTCCTCTAAAGGGGACACATTTATTTGAAAGAGATGGGAAAATGTAAGCTATCATAAACAAAAATGTTGCTGGTAAGCAATTTTAGGAGTGGGCTGATAGTTCATAGCTGGTTAAACAGTCAGACTGACTGCTAAGGGATGTCTTTCTGTGGTCAGGGCTTGCCTCATGGACTAGTTCAAAGACGACCCCTACAACGGCCTGGGTTTAATCAGATCAGACTTTGGCATCTCTGAGCAAAAAACCCTAGAAGTATGTTAAGGCTAACACTGGGTATGATGACAACAGAGAGATATATTAACTAGAGATCTAACATCACGCAAAGAAGCAACAGAGGAGAAACATTTAAAGAAAGAAAAACAAACGGTCACTCATAGCCCAAGGTTATGCCTTTTGAGTAATGATATCAAGGGCACCATGTCAGAGCAATATTCTTTACTACACTAATCTTGCTAAGTTGCTAAGCAAATAAACAATGAAGAAGCCAGTCTGGGAGTGAATGAGGAGAACCAGGACCAGATTTGCTTTATCTAAGATGCTTAGTTGTTAAAAAAAAATCATAATAAATTCCAAGAAATAAGATGTGCTCCATATAGAACAAAAGAGTAGACAACAGGGACCCAGATATTAGGACTTAGCAGGTGGAGAAATCAAAGATATTAAAAAGATACTCAACTAAAGGAAATCCTGCTTAAAGAATGGAAGAAAGGCATGACTTATAAATACAAATATTCAGAAAAACAGAGAGGAAAATAAAAATAAAAAATAAACACAACATTAAAGGAATGTGGTACATAGTTGAGCACACCAACATATATGTAAAGCATTAGGCAAAGGGTGATAGAGACTAGAAAAACATTCCTTAGGAAGGTCAAAAAGACAAGATCTCCTGAGTAAATTGGGAGCACGAGGGTCACAGAAGAAGGTAGGAAGGGAGAGGGAAGGAAAGGAGAGAAGTGAAGAAAAATGTACAGCTCAATAAAAATAAAGAAAAAAAGGTTCCAAAGCATGATGACTAATGATTTCCCAAATATGATTAGAGACATTGACACATTCAAGAAAACGAACCAATTCTAAGTATGATAAACTACTATGTCACAAAGAGACCCAGATCCAGACATATGAAAATACAGATGTTGAAGGTCAATGAGCGAGAGGAATTTCTAAAAGCAGCAAAAGAAAAAACCATCATACAAGGGATTCAGGTAAGATGCACAGTTGACTTCTCAGCACAGTCAATGCATTTTCTACAGGACATACTCAGTGACAGGGAAACACTAAGTGTCAATTACAATTATATTCAGAAAAATTATCTTCTAAAAATAGGAGAAACAACTTCCAGATTAAAAAGAATCAAACAACAAAATAAAATCATTACTTCATAGGTATCAGATCTGCCTCATAAGAAATAATAAAGTTCTTTAGGTTTATAACGAGATCTTAGGTATTAACACACATACATAGTGTAAGTAATTACATACTATAAAGTATAATAGTTTTTAACTCTCATCTCAAATAAGTTGACTAAAATGTATATAACAGCATGATCAGGTATGCCATATAAGAAATGTATTATATTTGAGAATATTCAAACAAAGGAGGATGTAGGAAAATTCTATCAGAACAAGAAATGCAGATCTTGAGAATGAAGAGAACTAGAAACTGTAAATAAGGTTATAAATACCTATAAATATTAAGATTTACTACTTGCTCTCCTTTATTCAGTTTCTTTAAAAGATGTAAGATTACATAAAGTAATTATAATATGTTGCTAGGTTTTTAACACACTGTTTATATAAAAGACACATGAAAGGCCAGAAGGGAAGGAATTATATAGGAGGAACATTTTTTTTCTCTTACTGAAATTAAGACAATAAATCAGAAGTACATTCTGATAATTTAAAATAATCATTAAAATAAGATAACAAAATCTGAAAGATCAGTAAAGAAATTAACATTTTGTATGAGTAAACACTTAATGTATAAAAGAAGAGAAATAGGCATGTGACAAAAAAAGCAAAAGCAAAAGGACACACCCCAATTCAACCTTATTTATAGAAATATTAACATGGAAAGGTAGGTATGGCCAGACTGTACTTAACAAAAATCCACAGCTGAGATTTAACTATGGTAAGTAAGGAGGTGCACTTAAGATTCAGAAACAACTTGAAAAATACGTATTCTCCTTGACTTCCAACAGAACAATGAGCGCATTCAAAATGGGAATATCCTAAGTTGGAAATGTATTTGCTACACCATCCTATTGAACATTCTAATTCAGTAACACAGTAAGGGGCCTGATGTTTCTCCTTGTGACTATGAGACTGATTGGCCCTGTCATTCACTGCTGCTCCCTACATGGGAAACACTGAACCCACATATCATTAGCTCAGGAGAAGATCACAGTTCAAACTTTGAAGTATAGTTTCCACTGACACATATTGCTTTCATTCCATTCTAAAGTGAAAAAACCAGAAGTGGATCCATAAGTCTGTTAAAGGACAGAAAATACATACCTTGCCAACAGCAGCTATAAGAAGATATATTGGCTAGACTAATAAGAGACTAATACAGGACAACTCCGAAGAGAAAAACATTGGCCTAATCTCTTGCATTTCACAAAACCTGTATTTCATCAGGGTCAAAGAAAATAAGAAGGAATTTGTCCTGATGAATGTGGCCAGTACAGTAACTCGAGTGCCTAGCGGAAGACTGCTTTTACTTAATCTTGAGTTTTCTGTCCTTTCCTCACACTCCTCAGAGCAAAGAGAAGGGAATGGAAAATAGGCTGAGGCTTGGGAAAATCCTCACACAGTCCAGGAAATGAACAGAAACCAAAGCTGGAGGAGCTATGGAGGGGAGGAAATCTAGGCCCTCGGTCATCTGGCAAATGTGTAGCTACTGTTCATATCAGAGACCTTACGCTTGGCTGCCAATAACACCAACTGAAAGAAATAAGGGTCTGAAAACCATAGTCAAGCTGCAAAGACTTCATGTGCAAATTGTTCTCCCAAGCTTTGCTTGTTTTAATCATTTTAACCTTAACAACAACAAAAAGAAAATGGAAATAAAAAAAGAAGACAGCTCAGTGTCACTGTAATGATTACTTACCCTTGGTTCTTCATCATTTATTAAGTGAAAGATGAAATGAAGGGATGATTATCTAGGATATATTTCACACAACCACAAAGAAGAGAACTTGTTTCCTCCCTACTTTTCAGTCTAAACACCTATGATGGTTAATCTTGATGGCCAATTTGGCAGGATTTAGGATCACTATGGAAACAAACCTTTGAGCCTGTCTTTGAGGATTTTCCTGGGTCAGGGTAACTGAGGTGGGAACATACACCCTAAAGTGTACAGTGCTGGACTGAAAAAAAAAAGGAGCAAATAAGCTGAGCATCAGCATGCATCCTCCTCAGCTTCCTGGCGGCAGATGCAGCATGATCAGCTGCCTCACGCTCCTGCACCATGACTTTCTTTGCCATTATGGACTAGAGCCTTGAACTGTGAGCCTAAACCATATTTCCCTTCCTTAAGTTGCTTTTGTAAGGCATTTTGTCTCAACAAGACAAGGGACTAATAAAATCATCTTTAACTGTTGATGACATCATGGCTATATTTTTATTTCTGCTGGGTGGCCCATCTCCTCCGTCTTATAAAGAAATCAGAGGGTGTCATATGTCATGCTGAGTTTGCCCACTGTCTGAGATCAAATACAGAGGAATACAACACAGAAGAAAGTAGTCGCATTGGCAGCTTACTTCACCTTAGAGTTTCACTCAGTGGCAAGAGAATGACCTTGAAACTGGCAGAGTCCATGGTTCATGAATGATTTTAGGGGGTTCTTTAGGTCTGAGAGGTGAGTCTGAGGAGAAAAGAGTAACAAATCTACATGCTCTTGTGTACACAATCCACAGCCCTAATGGTGATAACTTTTTTCTAGAGAAAATCATTAGAGACACAGGTGGCGCTCCAGTGTCAAGCAAGCCAGGGTTTACTGAATAGGGGTGGGTGGTGAAAGAGCCCTGGAGTCACAGGATCCTCTGCACTGAACAGTAAACAGGTGCTAGTCATAGTCTGTTTGCACCTTGTTTTTCTACTTAATTTAAAACACCTGGGGCTGATTATAGTAAGCAGACTGAACACAGTTTCGCACCTCTTTTTGTACTACTTTTGGAAATCTTAAATAGAAGGCAAAGAAGATGTACAGAGTAGAATTAAGTATGAAACCGTGATAAGTTACATGCATGACGTGCTTAAAGTGAGAAGACTCCATGTATGCTGTATCATTAGCCAATACTTTAAAAATCTGCCCTAACTTTAGTTCCAAAGAGATCTTTCTATTGCATATGGAGCTGCCTTTAAGAACCTTTGAATTTTAACAATCTGTTTAAATTCACATTTGTCACAAGGCCAATCTCAGTCAAGCATCAAGCACTTAAAAACTAAATGTTTGGCAGATGCACAATATATGAAAAAGATCCTCAACACAGAAACAAATTAAAGGCATCAACCCACATATTTTCCTATTTTACTGTTGACAGACTAGCAATGGGCTGTCTTGGGTAACTGCATTCTGTCCACCTAAAATTCTCTCCAGTCTTTCCTGGGAGTCATATCTTTCACTTTCTCACAAAAACTATTTGTAAAATGCCAATGCCAAAAGAGCACTTCAGGAAAGGTGTGATGTGTAAATGTTGGTTCATTTTCCAAGAATGCCTGTTGGTAGGAGGCTGCTTCATTCCATACAAGAGGTTGCAGAGTAACATAAGGAGGAATCCAAATGGGGCCCAGCAATGTTTGCTTCACCTTGTTTATGTGGTGCCAGTGATAACTTTCATACATGGTATTACCACAGGACACATCATACCTACCAGCCTACAGATGTTGGGACAAGCTGGCTAACAAGGAAAGAAAATGAAACGTAGTAGACAAAAGTCTTGTCTTTATTAGCTCATGTGGTAGACACAGTCTGTGCCTTTTGTGAAACTGTATGTAGGGGTAGTATAAAATTTGAGAAATGAGGTAGTTAAAGGAGATTGGTGGTAAGGACATGCTTACTTTGATATGATCACAAAATTTCTTTGCTCATCTGACTATATTTGTTCCTTACTGTAAAAATTCCACAACGAGAAATCCCTAACACCAACCCCAATGCAGGGAACATGATAGCTTGTCTTCAGAGTTTGTCCTGGGTAAACAATATATGTAGGAATTTATTGGCTCAGGTGAAAACTATGGGTCACAGACTAAGTACCTACTCAGGCCTTTGTGATGCAGAGAGACAATCGTGTTAGCAGAACCCCCACCATGGCCCTCAACCAGTGCCAGCTCTGCTTTCCACTCTCTGGCTGCCAATACCAAAGAGTGGCCAGCCTCTCAGACGTCCTTCCACTGCAGGTAGATCTGTTAAGACAGCCTGAAAACCAGTCAGACTTTTTCCTTTCCTTTAAGGATGAGGAAGCATAGATGAAGGTGTTGAAGAGACTGACTTAGCATACAGGAGAGGTACAGAAGGCAGCTAGAATTCCAGCTGTGTGCAGGGTCACTGGAAGATCACATGACTTTTTCATGCAGATGTAAACAGAAATCTTTCTTTAACCAGCACACATATTAAGGTAACAGTCACTACTGTTAAAGTTTAATCTGGGGTTGGGGGTATAGACCAAGGGGTACAGCACATGTTTACTGCATACAAGAATCTGAGTTTGGTTTGTTTTCTTTCAAAGGTGATTTGTGCCTGTTTTCCTTTTCTTAGTTTTCCAGGGAGGAAAGAACCATAATTTTTTCCCCATCATCATTTTCACTTGGCTTGTGGGAAAAGAAGTGACTTCTTAGAATGGAGAGAATGGCAAGACCATTCATTCACTGACCACAATCACAAGGGTACTGAACTGAAACAAAATGCTATGGTGCTTTACTAAAGACCTTCTTGTCTGTCCTCTTTCTATCCTGGGTAAGCAAATAAGCTTTGGTTCTAAAAGAGCTATGTTTCAAGAAAGAGACAGGCAGAACAACACTCTCTCCTGAGATGTCCAAGTTTTAATTCCTTGAACCAGTGAACATGCTAGGCTACATGATAAAGATGAACTAAAGATGCAATTAAAGTTGTTAGTTGGCTGATACCAAAATGGGGATACTTTCTAGATTGCCTATTATACTAGTGGGCTCATAGGAGTGGAAGTGAGAATTGGAAAACTCCAGGAATATGGTAGCATAGGAGGATTTGACCCAAGGTCCCTGGCTCTGAAGATAGAGACAGGCCAGGAGTTGGAAAGGGAATGAAGTGGGACCCCCTCTATCACATTTGGAGGGAATGCAACTCGCTGATACTCTGATATCAGTCCAGTGATTGTGCTGGATTATTTATCTGTGGAACTTTAACATAATATATTTTTGAAGCAACTGCACTTGTGGTAATTAGTAACAAAAATAGAACACTCATTTTCACCAGGAACAACACTAATAATAATGACAGCTAATATTTTTTGAGTGCATACCAGGTGCTAGACATTATGAATGATGAAACTAGGATTTACAGGCAGCTTGTTAACTATAGAGGCTTAACACTATGTTGACACTGAACTTAAAATCCTATTTTGTGTTTTGGATGAACCTTGTGGGTACTGCAGAGATTGACTTATGGAGGCAATAAGTTTGCTTGTGCAGCCTTTATTCACCTTTAATAATTTTGGCTCTGTTGCTTCCAATCTGTAAGATATTAGGCAATCTAATTTAACTGAGCTTAGCATTAATTCCCAAAGAATAAATGTAATTTAACTCTGAGAGGGCAAGAAAATTGTGGCATTGGTGTTGCTATATAGCAGGATGTGAATTTGTTGGGAAACCTATGGCCATCTGCCCTTAAGAGAAATTCACCATTTCATTATTCTGCAACACCTGAAGATTCAACGCTGCCCCACTCCTTGGTAAGTGGATCAACAATGATAAATGGTAGCTTCTACTGCTAAGTTACATATCAAGAAAGCCACCCCCAACCATGTGTGTGTTTGTGTGTATAGTTTTGAGAACATCCAGAATCATCAGAGATGAAAGTTAAAAAAAAACAATAAAAGTTTAAACATGTAATATTTAGTTTACAAAGAGAAAACTCCAATGAGGTAGAATTCTCACAACTCAGGCTATACTTTAGGAAAGTTTCCAATTTCACTTCCTACAACATAATGTAGCTCTATTTAGACAGTACTAAAGGTATCTATGTAACTTTATGACTCATTATGCTTGCCCTATTTGTAGTTTCTGTCTTCTACGGGATATTTACTAGGGCATGCCACTCCGATTCTATATGAATAACCATAAGGGTCAGATTTTTTTTTTGTTTTGGTGTGTGTGTGATAAACCCAGAAGCCAGTGTTGCTGAGATATTATCTGGGTCATCTGGTCAGAGTTGCCCTGTTTTTTGTTTTTTAAAAAGGTAGTTAGGATTTCCCACATCTCAGAATCAGGAGATTCTTGGGGCTCACTTTGATTCACTGAACACTATAGTTGCTGAGAAGAGCTCTCAGAAATCTGATTTCAGAAAGTCATCTTTATTTTTGCATGAGTCATTGATTGGGAACCACCGGTCTCAGGAATGTCTGATGTAATTCTATAAATTTCCCTTAGAACTGTGAAGGTTTATGGAGAGAGGTTAGGTCTGGTTTATGACAGGAAAGAACAGCTGGAAAATCAAAAGCTAAAAAAAAACTGTAATAAAGCCAGGTGATGGTGGCACACACCTTTAATCACAGCACTCAGAAGGCAGAGGCAGGTGGAGCTGTGATTGAGTCCAGCCTGGTCTACAGAGCAAGTTCCAGGGCAGCAGAGGCTACACAGAGAAACCCTATCTCCAAAAACAAAACCAACCAACCAAAAAACTATAATAGGTGTGGTTTCTGTTCTATATATTAAAAAAAATCCCACCAGAAGGCAAGCCTATTAAAGATAGGGATTTTTGCCTGTTTTAATTTCCTATAACCTCAAGAGTAATGACACACAGTAGGTACTAACTAAGCGTGATGACACACAGTAGGTACTAAGCACATGCAGAAAGAATGAATGGAAGGCTGAGGCAGGGGGATAGGACAGGCTCATCTAGTCTTCTTACAGGAAGCTAGCTAATCTGCATACCTGAGTGAGACAGGCAAGGGCACTCCTCTTTAGGTTGTGGCCTTACTGGAGCTGTGGTGAAGTAAAGGGCTTACCAACTTTCTGCTTTAGGCCAAAGAAAGTAAAGGTATTTAAAACCAGAATGATGAAGCCAGCTACTGCCTTGGTGTCACTACAGCAGGCCAGAGACACTTTCATCCCTGACACAACTCTTGAGAGGAAAGGAGTAGATATCCACTCTTAGTTGTGCATAAGCAGGAGGTGGGAGGCCAAAATCTAAGGCCATTTCGTGACTTCACTTGCCCTGCCCCTGAGACCCACTGGATACAAAGACTTCACTGTTGCTCTCTTACACTCTATAGAGCATGGGATAGAATACAGCATCTTTCTTTGGGAAAGTCTGAATGCTGAATGTTAAGGAATGGTCATACTTAATCCTTCTAAAAAGTCAGATCTGCCAAGGAAGGTAGAGAAAAGTGCCCATTATGGGTTTGCTGATCGTTCACACCTACCACTTCTTTACTGAAGAGTTCTTTTCTCCCTACATCAAGGATCTCCCTTTATCTCTGTAGTTGCAGGTCATATCTAGTACAACTCTACACCACCTTCACAGGGAACAAAACAGATTTTCTTACATTGACCCTCTTCCCCACATTTTCCAGACAGCAAGAGTTTTCTTTTAAGCTAGATAAAACAGTATTAATAGAAAGGAGAAAGAACTGCCTTCAGTGCATTGATTAACCACTTTCCACAGAATAATTAGATAGTGAAATCACAGTGTCTTTGTGGTTTAGGAAACAAAACAAGTGTAAACACAGAGAAAATATCTACTAAATGTAAGACACTGGAGCCTGTGGTTGCTGTTTTGTCTCCAATCAGTTGTATGCTGAATTCCAACAGTGCAGGAAAATAATGAGAGAGGCAGAAGAATAGTTTAGAAATAACATAGGTGCTATCATTATTAGCTAATCACAACCCAAGGGCCTTGATGAAATACTGTCTCCTTTCCCATGGGGCCTAATTATTGTCCAATAACCACACCGCTTATTTTACTTCTGAAAAGGAGAGAGAGAGAGAGAGAGAGAGAGAGAGAGA
>LOEQ01000340.1:60706-74120 GCA_001685075.1 Bramus lutescens | reverse complement strand
AGAGAGAGAGAGAGAGAGAGAGAGAGAGAGAGAGAAGGGCTGATGGGGGAGGAGGAGGAAATCATGCTATACAACAGCATACAAGGTTTTGAGTCTGTCTTCTCATTACTGGACAATCTGTGGTGGCATGTGTTATACCCATGTACATGGGTACCACCTCACTGTCCATTCACTGGGAAGTATATATAGCTTGGTGCAGCACTGCAGAGGGATTCTCTAGAAGACCAGAGAGGGAAATTAAGTCTCAGGACTAGATTGTGAGTCGAAATTACTTTTTAATGTTTTTATTCCGAGAGCCAAAATTTTGTAAGAGGGGAAACTGATGTGGATGAAAACCATACTTTAATATACAACATAGTCTCAGTGCTTTCATCACTTTAATTTTCATTTTAAATGCCTTCTAGAACTTTCACTAGTTTAACTGAAAAAAAAACCCTACTATAGTAATTGTCAATAAACCAGGTATTATTTTTGGTATCTTTTTTAGTCCTATAAAGACATACCAAACTATGAAAATACCCTTTGAGGCCTCGAGTTTGAAAGAGTCAATTAATATAATTTTATCACATGTGGATCTGTGATAAGAATGGAGCAGAAAAAAGAGAACACTGATACTTCAATATTTTTCTCATGATTTATCAAAATAAAAAGGACTATGCCTGTTGTGGTGGGGCATGCCACATGACAGCACCTGGGAAGCACACAGAGGCAAATGTAGCTGCATCTCTGTGAGTTCAAGTCCAGCCTGGGTTAACAGAATGTTCCAAGACAGCCAGGGATGCACAGTGAGAGCCTGTGTTTTAAAAAGTCCATATCTTCTTAGCTGCCACAGACAAACATGCACTTTACAAACGGTCATGATACAGACTGAGAATGAGCTTGATAACTACTGACTGACAATGATGAGAAGAGAGAAACAAGCAGATCCAAAAGTACAGATCCTGGTTCCCAGAAACCCTTGTTTCCTAATCTGTCACAGTCTAAAATAACTGTCTCAACACCTTCAGAAAAATGATCCTTTAGCCTCTGGTTCCTTGTCAGGATATGGGTGAGGTATCTGGATAGATGACCACAAAGACATTTTGCCCCTATAAAATATGGTATAGGCTAGGCTGTATGCCCTGGAAAAAACAGTCTGAGGAAAGAAGGCCCAAGCCATCAGCCTCACTAGCTTCCTGCCTTATGTCTGACCTTCATCATGGTAGAAGGGGGAGGGGTTCCCAGATGAGAGGATGGCTGTTGCTACAATAGGTTTTCCTCTGAATAACAGAACCTCAAAATTTCATGTCATACTGCTCTACATTTGGAAAAAAGTGTGCTGTTTGGACAGAACATCAAACTGACTCTGGACAGGCCATAGTACCCAATCTTTGATAATAAAACCCACCCAGACATGGCTGGCCCACTCTGTTTCATCCGGTAGCACTGTTTTGTCTTTGGTAAGGAGAGGTTAGTCTTCAAAGCTTGTATTTTAGATATTGTAAGAAGTTTCCTGCCAGCTGGACACCGAAGCACAAAAGTGGAACAGGGAATAACCACACTAGCATTTACATTCACATTCTAGCCCTTTCAGGAAGACTGCAGAAATGTTTGTTTTCCCAAGGATACATATGTACTATGCGTATATACGCATATAAACGCCTGTGTATCAAACCTCAGTATTTCAGTGAGGAAAGTGAGACAATTCCATTCTGTAGCTGAGGAAATGAAATGATTAGCTCCACTGACTCTTGCTAAGATGTCAGCATTCTCTGTAAAACAAAAGCATTCCTCCATTACAATTTTTACTGCTTTTTAAACTTTTACTCTGGATAGGAATCTATCTTGTTTCTAGACCCAGATACTTTATATTTTCAATCTATATGTGCAATAAGTACTTTTCAGCTCCCGCTTCTGGAAATGTTCCCAGTTCTGCTGAGTTTTCCCTCATGTCTCAGAACTCTTTTAAATCCACAGTTAGCAGATTTATTTAAGCGAGACACTGCATAGTCATCACTGTCAGACTTACTGGGGAACTGTTGGTCCAATTTTACATCTTGGATGAGTCTGCCCCCACAACTCATACTGCGGCACTAGGACTTGTACAGAGGAACTTATGTATGCTAAGCAAGTGCTGTATATAGGGCAGCATCCTCAGCTCTGTTTTATTTTCTATTTTAAGACAGTCTTCTAAGTTGACTAGGTTAGCCTTGAATCCTTCTGCCTCCGTTTCCCAGGTAGCTGAGATATACTGCCCTATGCCAATATGCCTGGCTATGAATGCATTTTCCCAATATCTGTTACTTTGGAAAGCGTACCAGCAGAAAAGGGGAAGGACTTCAAGTATAGTTCCTAAAAACAGACTTTGGAAGTAGATCTGAAAATGGGAAAGGCATTTATAAGATGTAAACCAGGCCATCTCTCCGCAGTTGAAAAAGTTGTCTGTAATTCCAGGCTTTAAGTCTGTCTCTGCCTACAGAACAGACCTCTGCTCTGCCACTGTAGATGACTGCTCTACAGAGAAACAACCACATAAATGTCAATGTCACGCATCACGTCACTGTTCTCACCTTTTCCAGTTCTGTTCTGTGTGGCCTTCTTGAGACTGAATCATCTAGAGAGCTCCTGTGTACTCTTGCTCCATCTGTCTATCCCACAAATATAGAAACTAAAGATGTACAGACAGACCGACCTCTGTTTTCTTTCTTGGTGATGCTACTATCATGAATTCCTTTAAGCTGAAGTCAGCAGCTTGTCCTGTAGCTGATTTTCAATTCACTCTTCTAACTGTGAGGATGAGCTAGTCAACTTCTGTTTGATATGTTCCAGCAAGGTTCATTAACAGGCATGTGCCAAATGAAATCATCTCACACTGTAGGTTTCCTTCTCCTTAAACACCTCTCTTCTAGTACAAGCACTGCTCTCTAAAGCTGAACATGCTAAAGTCATCTTTTATTCTTCTCTTTTGTTCTTCACATCAAACTGGTACCTAAGCCTAATGACTACATTCATAGGGTTGAAGTCCATACATGGATGGCTCTCCAGTGCTGTAACAAGTTCTGGCTCTAAGCTCTAGTTTCCAGAACCTCCACAGTTATTGTGTTCTGTGTAACTCATACTTTGAAATAAATGAGAAGATCCATTTGCTCATTAGATCATTTTACACACATACACATTCATATTTGATGTATTCTTTTTTATTCTATTTTGACTTGAAAAAAATCCTACTAATTATTAAGATTTTGGCTTTAGTACCAACTTATCTATCAATATCCTTCTCATTTCCTCAGGACAGAATACTTCCTGTCACTGATACCTGGCACTTTACCTATCTGACTGCTCTCCAACTAGATTTTATAGGTTGAGGTGTTTTGCTTATTTTTCTATGTGTCTTGTGGTACATAATTAATAAGGCGTTCATGAGATGGGTGCTGGTGGCATACACCTTTAATCCCAGCATCCAAGAGGCAGAGACAGGCAGATCTCTGTGAGTTTGAGGCCAACCTGGTCTACAAAGCAAGTTCCAGGAACAGCCAGAGCTACACAAAGATACCCATCTTAAACAATAAAAAACAAAACAAAACAAAAAAAACTTAAGAAGAAGTGAGTCAAGAAGTGAATCTCAAACTTTTTTTGTAGTAAAAGGGTGTGAAGGCATTGGACTAGTTCAATCCCACAAGTAAATAGCTCATTTACTAACTGGCTTGTCTCTGCTTACCTAGAACATGTACAAGAATAGCTAAAATAGCTATTCTTTGAGATTTATCTGCTTTGAGATTTATTTCTTTTCTGTGATAATAAGCAATGAAAAGCAATAAGTATAAGGGGCCAAAGGTGAGGGTATGAAACTGAGGTAATCTTTATGAGTAAGGGGAACTAATTATGAATTCATTATGAACTAATAAAATGCTCTGTGTAGTGTAAGTACATTATAAGTAAAAAGTACTCTAAGCTAAATGGATCTCATTTTCTCTGACCAGCGTAGCATTCCCTTGCTATAAGGAATCAGCAATACACATGTAATTAACAGGTGCTTGCTAAGGCGGATTTGTGTCGTCTTTCAAAAGTCTACATTAGAGTAGGTAGTTCTGAAAATAAAGTGCTTTTAGTTGATAAACAGTGATTCTATATTCTGTATTATGAAAGAACATCCTGAAAGCCACACTTTGTAAGACTCTTGTTAAAAAACAAAAAACAAAAAACCAAACCCTACCTAACATAACTTTGTTCTAAGATGCCAGCATCGATTAATTCTCAGCATCCTGTCAGAGTTGACTATCCACATGTAAGGTATGATTATGTTTGGATTCCTCAGGAACCAAGTATTATGTGGACCTTGTCAACATCACTGTGACTGGGTCGGGCATCTCTTCAGAGGTGTATGCACTGTACCAGACTAAAGTGAATGGCTCTTACATAGTAAATGTAGAGTTTTCATTTGGCTATCCATAAAAATCAAAGCATTAGAAAAAACACTTTGGAAACTAGTGTGGTGTTTCAAATGCAAGGATGGATTATGAACAGAGAAACTGTTTCTAGTATAAGAACAGTGCTTTTCAACCTGTGGGTTGTGACCCCTTGGGGGTCACATATCAGATAATTACATTACGATTCATGACAATAGCAAAATTGTAATTATTGCGTAGCAATGAAATAATTTTATGGTTGTGATCAGCACAACATGAGGAACTGGATTAAAGGGTTGCAGCATTAGGAAGGTTGAGAACCACCGACAGGAGTGTAATGCAGAGGCGTATGTCCAAATGACTGTGAGTGTTACACGGAGGGATCAGGCATGTTCTTTGGCAGCAGCATAGAAGAAAGCGGTGTGACACTCACAGGATGCTTATCTCATGTTGACACCGTTCTCCCTCCTCCTCTGCCATCAAGGAACTCCTTCCTGGAAGTTCCCTATGAACAAACTGCTATAGACTCAGGGTTAGACTTAGTTAAGCATTTAAGTTAGAATGATAACAATTCTGCATGGAAGGCTTAACTAATGAAGAAATAATTTTCATTGATTATTAAAATGTAAGTACTAGAATATTTGAAACAATTAGTGATCACCACAAAACAATTTACTGTAGTTCAATGTACACAAGTAGTTAATATGTGATTTTTTTAAATCATCTTTTAAGCTCGCATGATGCTACACACCTTTAATCCCAGCACTCAGGAGGCAGAGGCAGGCAGATCTCGTGAGTTCAAGGCCAGCCTGGCCTACACAGCAAGCTCCAGGACATCCAGATTAATGGAAGATTCTGTATCAACAATAAAAACAACAACAACAAAAACAAAAGCCAACTCTGTACCTACATACAATCTCAAGAACAAGCATCACTGTAAGCAGAAGATAGTTGAGAGCTTTACAGGAAGAAAGAGCTAAAGGAAGGAGTCTAGGATTCTAGAAGACAAAGAGCAAGAAGAAAGGTGGAATGGTCAAGCCTGTGTTCGATGAAAAGAATGACATAACTTGGTTTAAGTGTTGGCTGCCCAGAGGCAGTGCCTTTCTGATATGAAAGGAAAAAACAGTCGGTCAGGACCTGAAGTGCCATACCTAGGAGTTTGTGTTCTTCAGACTCCGAAGTTCTAAACAGGGTTGTTTTGGTTGGTCAACAGCATGAAAAATGGCCAGAGGGTAGTAGATTGCTTTGGGGCTCTTATAGTATACAGAGAATGTGAAAAAAAAAGGGTCTCTATCAGGCTAGTGTGAGCTGTAAGGAAAGATACCTGTAGGGTGAACCTACCAGGATGAAGACTGCTGAGGTATGCTGCTGTCATGGCTAGATGTGAGACCCAGCCACTACATCCTATTAGGTTGGACAGAGTGGGAAGGGAGCAGGAAGAATAGGCCAATGGGAGACGTTTAGGCTTGGATTTCCTGAAGCTCATGCATCATTGTAGTAGCTTCAGAGATGCAGCATCACTCAGTGTCTTTTCTCTCTCTCTCTCTGGGCCATAGCATACACCTGCATGCCACATCTTAACACACTGGACTTGCACATACTGAAAGGCTCACGCTGGGGACTCTCTGATGATGAAGGTACACACACAGAAAAGATGATAAAGCCTCCTACAGACTGAAATAGCGCAGGATATCCTCCAGGGATAATTTTTGTATCTTGTTCTATATGTATCTGCCTGATTGACACAGATATGTAATAGGGATAGCACCCACTCATCAGTCATCACTATCTGAGGAGGGCAGAATGGGTCTGAATCACATGGAAGCACCTCCACCTCTTCTAACCTCAAGTGCTCCAGGAGGGCACAGCAACATTTCCCTGCAACTCTGATTGTTTTAGTCTTGAACAATATTGAAGATGGGGAAAGACTGCCAAAAATTTAAGGGGAAAACTCTTTGAAGAGCCAGCGGTGGGAATATAATGCTTCCTGGCATTTAAAATGTCTTAACGCTATTGAAAGAAATTATCCATTATCTTGAAGTGTGTACTTAACTGAGTCTACACTCACAGAAACATCTAGGGAATTTTAAAACATCATCTTCTTAATAAAAGAAAAGAAAACAGGAGGTCAGTGAAATGAATGCAATATTGCAGAATTAGGTTTTAGACAGAAAATGCCAAAGAAAAGTTCACATATGGTGAAAATGATGCTGTTTTCCAAGCTCTCAACATTACCAGACAAAAAAAAAACTCATCTATAAACAGCGTAGGGAACAAATATCACTGCCTTTAATAACTAGCTACCTGCTGGACATAGGAATTGCCTCTTTTTATAAAAATGAAACCATTCTCAAAAACAGGTTGAAAACTGGATAATAAGAAATGACCCAAGAATTAATTAACTAAATAGAACACTGAAGTAAATAAAGGAAAAATTAGCCTATCAAAATAAAAGAAACACGATTAAATTAGGCTCCAAAAGACCTATGAGGAACTCATAAAAAGAGTAATATGCACTTACCTGTTTTTTATTCTTTTATGATTTAATTTCTAATTTTACTCACTACTATCTGATAATTACATGAAACACTTATTTTAACCATGGGCAATTTAAACTATTTTAATTTTTATTTCAAGGCCATGAGACAAAGAAACCTATTTATTGCTTAAGGGAATTTTTTAAAAACAAAAATTAAGGCTTAATCTTTCATATTTTAAAGCCAAGACTATTTAAAATCATTTATAATAAGGCTGTAGGGAGACTTTCTTGGTATGCAAAATTAAAAAGATAAATTTACAATTATGAAAAAATTAATAGTTTGGAGATTAAATTGTCCCTTTCCTTTGCAGATGAATTTGTCTGGAAATTATGAGACATATTTAAACACAGGGTACATTCAAGCCTTGTGTAAAAGTGAGAAGATGAGGCCTCATGCATTTTACAGTGTGACTGTTCATGGTACAGACAGTGAGAACACTCTACTATCATTGTTAAAATGTATAATAGCACTATCCCTATAAATGGATTCTAACACTACTTTATAAGTGATAATTCTGATAAAGAATAGTCAGTCATTTTACACCTCTGAAAGAGTCCCTGACAGAAATTAGACAAACAGACAAATACACTGATTTTTAGTAAAACAACAACAAAAGTTTTAGTTATGTAGAAAAAATAATCAAAATATAAGATTTAAATAGTTTTTGCTGCCACACATAAAGGTTCTAATGAAATACTTTAGCTATTATACAGAGCATCCCTTAGCAGGGAAAAGCACTTTCAGTGACCCTCAGGTAGCATCATCTACTGAAGGGCAGCATGCCGCTTCAGGAAGACAGGGAAGGATACTTTGCTAATGGGATATTTTGACCACAGCAGAAAGCAGGCAAATATATCTTCAGATACATGATCTCTTTGGTTACAAGAAAACAGAATGTTTTTATATAATTAATATTCCCTTCTGACAAACAGGCCATATTCCTAGGCTGAGCACCCTCAATTTTAAGAAGGTTAAAATTAAATTCATAGCCATGCATGGTAGCACAAGATTTTAATCTAGTATTTGTGAGGCAGAGGCAGGCTGATCTCTGTATGTTTCAGACCAGCGAGGTATATACTGATAGACCCTGTCTCAAAAAACCCAAAACATAATACAATAAAATACAAAAAATAAAATTCATGATTTTTAAAATATTGGATGGAATGGCACTATGGTTTGAATCTGAAATGTCTCCTGTAGGCTGATATGGTGAGAGCTCTCCCCAATCTAGTGACATAATTTTGTAAAGCAGTAACTTGTGGAGTTGAGAACTACCTTGAGGAAGTACATTACTGATGACTAATTGTTAGAAGTTGTATCTTGCCCTGGCCACTTCCTGTATTTTGTCTTTACTTTCTGTTGACATTAGGCAAATAGCCTCTTCAGCGACACTCTCTCACAAACAGTGAAATTCCTTGCGATGAGCCCCAAAGCAGTGCCAAATGACTGTGGAATGAACCCTCTGAAACCATATGCAAAAAAAAAAATCTTTCTTCCCTTTGCCATATTCCATCAGGCATTCTGTCATGGTGACGGGAGAGCTGACTAACACAAATGGCTATGGATCCACTGACATGAGCCTGTTCTGTTTCGTTTTTGAGACAGGACAGGGTTTCTCTTTTCTCTGGCTATCTTGGAACTCACTATGTAGACCAGGCTGGTCTGGTCTCACAGAGGTGAAACTCACAGAGATCCACCTGCCTCTGCCTCTCCAAGTTCTGGGAATAGAGGCGTGCGCCACCACATCCAGCTAAGCCCTACTGATTTCTTTTCTCTCCCTGTCACTCATTTCTGGGAGTACCAGGACATCCTTTCTAGTTTACAGTCACTGCAAGCTCCTTCCTGCCTACGTCCTTTTCTGAAAAATTCATGGCTTCCTTCACTCCACTTAGGCTCTTGTGCAAATGTCACCTTTTGATTAAGGATTTTCTTCCTTCAGATCCTTCACTGTGCACATTACTCTGTTCTTATCAGTATCAACAGACCTATCTCACCTAAATTAACATTATTTATTTATTTGTTTGGTTATTCATTCATTCATTCATTCATTCATTCATTCATTCATTCATTCATTCATTCATTCATTTTCTGATGTCTCCTGAAAGACTTAAAGACTTCTAGGTATTATGTATTCCTGGTTCACTTGCCATATTCCTACCACAAAGGCAGTATCTAGTATTGTGAAATAACTTTTAGATATTATTTACTGAAATATTATATTTTCACATTTAGCATATTTCAAGAAAATCAATGTTCTTTTCATATGGGAGAAACTGATAATGTTAGAGATGTTGTGATGATTGATACTGCCAGCTTGTCAAGGTCTAGAACCACCTAGAAGACAAACCTTTAGCTGCATCTGTGAGGAGATTCCAGAGATGTGCAACTGAAGTGAAAAGACCTACCCTCAATGTGGGTTGCACCTATGATCACCCTATGATCTGGAAGGGAGACTAAAAAGGAGAAAGTGAGCTGAGCTCAGTACCAGCATCCATCCTTTGCTTCAGACTGTAGATGCAATGTGACCAGCAGCCCAAGGTCCTCCAGCTATAGCTTCCCGGCCACGAAGGGCTTACACCCTTGAACCACTAGCAAAAATACCCATGCCCCAATTGTTTTTGTCTGAGTAAGAAAAGTAGTTAACATAGGGTCATCAAAGGATTTACTCAGATAAATCTGTGGATCAAATAAAAGCTATAAGTTAATTTCTTGAAAAATTAAACTGTCAAAAGTTGATTTTTTAGCAATACTATTATTGCATAAAGTGAAGCCCCACACAATAAAGATGTATTTTTAAAATACTTGAAAGAATTAAATCACTATGCTTATGGGCTATTGTTTGGAGATTTTAGCATAGTAGGGTTAAATCTAGTAGAGTCTCATAAATATTGCTTGGGTCTCTTCTCTTAAAACTAAGCTGGTATAATGTTTAAGACACACAATATTTTACAAAGATCCAAGGGCTATTTCTTCCTTCAGGTTTACATGTTCTAGGGGCATGTCTTATTGCTTCTTGAAGTTGGGTGGTCAGTAATATGCTGTAGCTTTCATTTCTTGCTTTTCTATAAGAAAACCTTGCAGAATTACAATAAAGTTCTATAGCTATTAAGCTAATCACCTGGGCACAGATGATAGAAGGCCATGGAATTTTCAAAGTTATAAGCAAGATTGTCCAAGACAACTTCCTCACACATTACAGAGGAGAGGATATTATGTATTAAGGCCCAGAAAATTCAGAGAAGGAAGCTGATGAAACATTTTGTTTTTGTTTTTTAAAAATAAAGAAAACAAATCATGGTATCTAAGCAACCTAAGCCTTTCTTATACAAAAAAGAAAATGATACTGACCCTTGAATAAGGCAACAAAATTTTTAGGGAAAAAAAGACAATTCCATAGCCCAGAATGTGACCATAAATGAATGACATAATGTCCTTTATTACATCATGAATTTTAAAGTCGAAAGTACCGGATGGAGTTGGTGTGAAATTCAACACCAGAAAGGTCTGAGTTTTTCCCCTTAAGAGAACGGTACACAAAAGCAGGACTGTGAAACTAAAGGTCGCTGTAATGATACCCAAGTATCAGTGAACAAAATGAAACTTTTGTAAAAATGAAGCATGTGCATTCTCTCATTGAAAACTTTTCTCCTTTTCTCCCTGGAAAAAACACATACGTTAAATTTCAGAGTCCCCATGAAGGTTCTCCTGGGCACATCTAGCTTCACCCCTTGCCTCTGTGTGTCTGAATGCTTGCATGAACACTGGTCTTGCATCATGTGCAGTAACAGTAAGGTCTTCCACTTACCGGGACTTGTGAGGGCTCCCAGGGCACTGCTTGTGGTAGAGAGAGGGTTTGCATTGGTGCTGGTGGCTGAGGTTTGGGCAGCAGCTGCAGCAGCAGCCAGTGTTGCCAGATTCTGTAATTGTAAAGCATTCATGCCTGCAGAGGAAAGAGAAAAGTGATGTTAGCCAGAGGGCCCAAACTTTCCTGTTTTCTAAACTGAAAATGACCCTCCCCAACAGACCCCCTGCTCTTGATCTTGTGATATCGTGCTCATCTGAGTTGTTTCAGGGATAGGTGTGATTTCATCACTTGAATAGGAACTGGGATCTGTTTCTCAGAGGATACCTCCTTTGAGTTTTAATGATATCATCTTCTATTTCTAGAGATGGAGTGCTAGGAAGGGGTACCTGCATTGTATCCAGTACTTTTGAGTAGACTCAGCTCTGAGCAGAATCAGCTCAGTTTGCTCAGTTTGGCACTGTCTATCCTAACTTAGGACCATCTTCTCTCAATGCTGTAGAGGTAACTATGGAAGTTAAGAGAGTCTTCTGTATTGAATGAACAGGGTGATGGGGACTGGAAACTTTTACCTATGAGTCAGCTGTCATGAAAATGGTGAGAGCTGGGCATAGGCAGCTGCAGGACAAGCACTGGAGTAAACTCTGCATTCCCTAATTTGACAGGTACACAGATACTACAGAAGAATTAAAGATCATTGTGTAAATGCTCCTGTTCTGAAACTGAGCTGACACAAGTGTTAATCTTGGCTTTGTCATTTTTCCAGATATATGGATGTAGACAATTACTCAGCCTCTTAATTTCTCGGTGATCAGGTGAACTGTACCTGAATGCAGAGAGCTGTGCAAATAAATATGATGAATGCAAATTACTCTAACATCATCTAAGTACTCAATGAATGTTAGTGATGAATGCCTCCAGATTTATCTGATCATGTTGCCACAGTAGGAACTCAGTGTAGGATGAACAAAAATTGGCAGTGCCTTAAATCATTTTAAGTGTACCCTGATGACCTGAGGTCTCCATCCTCAGGGTCTACTTGGTGGAAGGAGAGAACTAACTCTGGCAAGCTGTCCTCTGATCTACACATGTATGTGGTAGTAGACAGACAGACAGACACGCGCGCACACACACACACACACACACACACACACACACACTAAACTTACAGCCAACACATTTTCGACTAGAACGAATTTCTGATTATTAAAGTTAAGAGACAAAATAAAAGTGTGCAAGAGTGTAAGATGGGCCGAGGCTGGGCTCTGGCCTGCTGCCTTTACTGTTTAGATTTTCAACATTCTTCCCTTCAATCTTTCTGTACTCAGTCAACAGGTTCTCTAAATACCTGAGGTAATTTCCCCCATGATTCTTGTCTCAGTAAGTAAAAGTAACAATGTAACTTTTCCTATATAGAAAGAGACAGGAGTCAAGTAATCAGCTTAATTTTACCTTCTCACGACTCAAATCAAGATACCCAATAACTATCTCTTCAACGAATTTGACTTGTTTAAGAGGAGCAGCCTGATAATGGTCCATATGCGCTATGAGGAAGAAAGACAGTTTTTCCATCCTAAGCAGATTCCAGACAGCAGTGCACAGCTGGCTGAGTGCACGAAGAAGAGCCTGGCTGCTGAGTCCTAGAAATAGCACTGCTTCTGTGCTCTTTGGCTTTGGCTCCTGATTTGAAAAGAAGCTCCGGAGGGGCTTGCTGTAAAGTGAGTTTTCAGTATGCCAAAAATCATTTCCTGCCTTCTTTCAGGAGCCATTGGACTAGCTGGGTTGTGGTAAATCCAAACAGCTACCCACTTCTTCGACAACAATGCAGAGATGCAGGATATGGAACATGTGAAATCTAGCCATCAAATGTGTCTGGGAGTAAAGCTCTCTCTTTGTCTCTCTGGTGATGGTCTAACAGTGGTGTATTTATTACAAGCACTGTGGGGATTAAGAAGCACTGGGCTAATTTTTCAGGTTCACTTTAGTGAAGTGGAAAAAGTATGGGACTTGCCTGGCTTTAGTGGAGACCCACTCAGACAAAATAAAGACTGTGCTTCTTGAAAGCTACCTGAATACACTTCATACTCAAGTGTGACAAGAGCACTTGGATTGTGAGTGATTTTGCAGAGTGAGGCCCACTGCACATATTCATCTGTCCCCTTTTATTACTAATGTTCCCTCTAATGTTCTAAAGATGTGAACCATATGACTATACTACAGACAGTTGGGCATATAAGAAGAGGACTTAGCAATGAAATTAAAACCTCACCCATGCATTTGGCACCAGTTAGTAACAATTATTATAGACTCAGGTCAGAGGGCCCTTTTCCAGTACACTTAGGACTCTCCCTAAGGGGGGAAGCACAGTATTAGAACCAGTCAAAAGGCTCTGTATCAATTGGCCTGACTGAGTACATTCAATGGGTTAGTAACATCAGGTCCTTGTTTAAAGCCCTGAGCATAGTGTTCTGATCCCATGGTCACTGCCTCCCTATGACAACTCAATTTGAATCTAACAATCTAGTTTCTTTGTGTTACCCATAAACTTCTTTACTTGTTTTGTATCCTATTTAGATACTATATGTAATTCCTATCCTTATAACAAAATACTAAGATTTTTGAGGACAAAGATTCTATCTCATGTTCAAGTCTACCAACAGAGAGAGAGAGAGAGAGAGAGAGAGAGA
>LOEQ01000340.1:25988-54952 GCA_001685075.1 Bramus lutescens | reverse complement strand
TGGGGTAGAGAGTAGGGGGCGGTAGTCGGGGGTGGTGGGAGAAGGAGGAGGCGGAGAATCACTTATAAATGGCATCCAAATATAGATTTTTTTTTTTGCCTGTCAATTCACAGATTTATTTTCACTCATTCAGAAATAGTCTCTAGTATCTTTAAAGGAGGACTGGCTGCATCCATAAGCCACTAGGGCAGGCCTTGCTCTCTAGGAGTTCAGTATGGCTTGGAGCACGGACCAGTTTGAGGTATTCAGGGATACTCTGGTGAGGAACAACTCTAGGGAAGCTGGAGGAGTTAACATGTGTAGTGAGTGGTTTGAATGAGAATGGTTCCTACAGGCTCATATATTTGGATGTTTGGTTTCCAGGTTGTGGACTGTTTGTTTAGAAAGGATGAAGAGGTGTGTCATTGAGGATGGTCTTTGAATTTTCAAAAGCCCATGTCAGACTCAGTGTAGTAGTAGCACATCTGTGTAGTGCGTATGGACCAGATGTAAGTTGTCAGCTATTTCTCCAGTGACATGTCAGGCCTGCCTGCCACAATGCTTCCTGCCATGATGATTATGGACTAATCCTCTGAAAGTATAAGTGAGACCCAATTAAATGCTTTAAGGTTGTTTTAGTCATGTTGACTCTTCACAACAAAAGAAAAGCAAATAAAACAGCAAGCAATCGATGTCACCCATCTACCATGATCAGCCTACAATGCTTCAGCAAGAAAATGACAAGTAAAAAAAGTATATCTATCAAAGCTAAGTACTATTTTGGGAACAAGACATTCTATCACTTTATTAAAAAATAAAATACCAGAAACCATAAAGCTTTAAATAGTTATAAAGATGAAACTTGATTATTCTCATAAGTGAGAATTACTTTTCTAAAGCTACAAAAAAGAGGTTGATACCTACATTTAATTTATTTACTTTAAATATCCAAGATGTTGGCCCATAATGGACAGTTCAGTATTTGGTTTTACAGTTTGTGCACACTTAGGATGGTGAATTTAACATGGTGAAGGTTCAAGAAAAGGATTTTTTGGAAACCCCAGAGCATTTACAGAATGTCTTTAAATTAGCCATATGCTCCATGACACCTTTTAGGGTGATGGCTCGATAACCTAGGTTTCCAAAGGAGCACACAGGACGTGTAAATGCTAATATCCTGACCTGTTGCTGACATGGCAGAGGCACACATGGCACACACTTCCTAATGAAAAATGGTAGGGTACTCTGTCCACCTGGGAAGGCATGCTGTGCCAAGCCTCAGGAATAAATGACCTTATCTGCATAACACAGCTCTGAGAGTAGGGGAGTCTGAGGCTTCCTTTGTGAAAAACCCCTAATTTTTAATATGGTGGGTCTGTTCTAGAAGGAAAACAAATTGCCTACCTACCCAAAATATGGCAAACGTTAGCATGTATTTGAGCAGCTTGCCACCGAGAGGATTTTTTTCCTGTCAAGGAATAGAAGCTCCCCTGAATATCTGACTACTATCTCTCCTGTTTCCGTCACAGATTATAAATACATTAGTCATTTAGTGTGACTCTTAGTCCCAGACCAGCTTCCTAACACATTTTCTTACATATAATGCAATCATTTAACTAGTTATCACTTAAAAAATACATTTTTGAATAACCTAAAAGCTGTATTACAGTGATAACAATAGATCTGAGTAACTTAGACAATCTGATGAGTTGTCCTTACCTTGTGGACCACAACAAACCTCTAGGCTGTTAGTCACAGAATACATATGGAGAGAAACTCGTCAGAATGCAAAATAACAAGAACAAAACCAAAACAAGAACAATATGAAAACCAACTAAAGGTACTCACTTGGAAAAAAATTAAGTGGAAAATAGGAGTTTCTGTAGTGACAGATAAATCTAGCCTTTATTTTATACATGTGGATTTCATTTAGTTAATTAGGGGTGTTCCCTAATTAAAGAAAACTGCTTCATTCTAACATGCCCTCAATTTCTTCTTTGCCTCCCCCAATTTGGAATCAAACAAGGAAAAGACTTTCTACTGTTCCTCCTGGAAGGTTAATGGGCACCTGTACTCTGATTTCCTGCACATACTACCTTCCCTGGCCCTGAGCTAGGGTAGGGTGTCAGCAGGGAAGGTGGCCCAGCAGGACTGACTTTTCACTAATCACTGTGGTGCAGCAGCTACTGGCATAGCTCATTATGAAAAGGAATCCTTCAATAAGCTGCTTTTCAAATACAGTCACACTTTGATTTTTCTGAGAACAAAGATTATACTTTTACATAAAAGCTTCTGATGCACAGTTCTGTTAACTGGGTACTAAAGTAAAAAAAGGCACTGTCTGTTAGTATCAAGGGACTACAAACTGTATCAAATGTAGGCTGGTATCCTGGCTTTTGTTATGGAGGTCAGAACAATCTTATTGATCACTTATTATTAAAAATCTCAGAGAATTTAATTATTTCAGCTGCCTTTAGATATAGGAATATCACTGGAAACCTCCCAGCCATCCACCTATTGCAAAAATCCCACAAACAACTAAAGAATATACTCTGACAAAATTTGCAATGCAATAGCAAGAGAAACATTTCAGAGCAGCTGATTCCAATTTTAATACCCAAGTCACAAAAAGCTAGTTTATCTGGTAAGTACTCTTCCTTCATCCTTTGAAACAAGCAAAAATTCAGAAAATAGCATGGTCAAAAGGAATGGCACATGCTTCATGACTTACCAGCCATTTGCTGAATGCCGCTGAATGCACCCAGGTTGCTGGAGGAGGTGGCCTGCTGCAGAAGCTGCAAAAGAACACAAGCACTCAGTCAGAGCAATGTGGAGACAAAGCAACTTCCTCATTATATTGGGTACAAATTTATTTTCTTTTCCCTTTACATAGTTGGCTGCCATTCCCTGTTGATGGACTGAAGGTCCCCAGAGTTGGAAGTGTAAATTCATATTAATGTCTAATCTCTATTAAGAAACATAGACACTAAGGAAACTCACGAACACTGCTGTCTTAAAACAATTAATCAATTTACTCTTTTTAACAACCAGGTGCTAAATCTTTTGACACCAACAAAGCATGACTAATTATAACTCTCTGTAGTCTAGTAGTTACCATAACTCATCTCTGTCAATCAGGGTCCATTTCCTCCTCTTTTCTACTTTCCTTCCCAGTTCAGTGTTTCCTTTCTTTTTTATTAAATAACATTTAAGAATATTTATTTTTTGAGACCTTCATACATGTATACAATATACTTCAATTACAATTTCCTCCTCCAACTCCCATTAATCCCCTCTATGAATCCTACCTCTGAACTTTATATCTTCTTGTTTCTATATCTGACTGAGTCCACCTAGTCACCCATATGCACATGGTAAATGAATGTGGGACCGTCCATAGAGCACAGGCAACATATCAAGGGCCATACACTGACAGAAAAATGGCCCTCCTTCACCAACAGCCATTAACAGTTAATAGTTCCTCAGCTAGAGGTAGTGCCTTGTATGCTCCTTCCCCATCCATGTCCAGAGTCAGTTTTCTTTATCCTTCTTCAGAAGCACATGAGTTTACTGACTCAGACCAAAGAATAGCTATTTACAGTCACAGTCACACTGCTAAGCAAGTGGTCTGTCATTCTTAAAGATGGTCTTTACCAGCAGAAAAAAGACAAAGTACGTGTCAAAATCTGGAATTATCTGCTATACACCAAATCTGTATATTTTAGATATGTCAAAATCTTAAAAAGATATTAATTAATGTGTGAAGGTCTTCATTTTCTACTTTTAAAAATACAGTTTCTGCTGTGCAGAGTCAGTGGGCATCAGAAGGTAAAGCACATGGTTCCAGTTCTGAAGAATTCTTGTCCATCTTAGCTGGACTGTAGGCTAATTTAACACTGAGTAGATGTGGAGATATTCTTTTGGTAAGATAGATTAACAAGATACAACTTATATGTGCAGAAGAAGCAAGCAATTACGTGCACACAGCTTGTTCTCAAACTCTCACAACAGGAAGAGGAGAACAGGAAGAGAGAAGGAAAAAACCCTAGGGATTATTCATTTTAATACATAAGAATCTTATTTTGGTTTGATTTGTTGAATTTCTCATCTACTGTGCTTAAAAGTGGCAGCCCTCCCTTCATAGTATATATTTTCTTTTTAAATTAAAGTTGCAAAATTAGCTTTGAAGGTATTTTAAGGAATTAGTAACACCTGCCAAGGTAAGCGCACTACTTAGAAAGCCAAGAAACGATCACCAATAATTACAGGCTTGAATTCTTGTTTAACAGAGAAGTAGGGAGTACCTCAATGGCCAAAAGTCTTTTTAGACAAGAAGACTTTCAAATGAAAATAGCAAGATGTCTCAGAGGTTATGAGCACTGGCTGCTCTTCCAGAGGTTCTGAGTTCAATTCCCAGCAACCACATGGTGGCTCACAGCCATCTGTAATGAGATCTGGTGCCCTCATGTATACCTGTATGGCATGCAGGTATACATGCAGGCAGAACACTGTATACGTAAGAGTAGAGAAGCATGCCTAAGAGCAGACTGCTAATAGGACATGAGAAAACCTACTTACTGCTTATAAAAAGGCAATTCTATAAGTGAGGCTATTTTATTATCTGTCAGGTTATGGAAACAGTTTTCAGATGTGGTCACAGGAACACATACCAGAGATTTCTGAGAGCTGTAGAGCAAGGGAAATGTGTCATAATACTGAGACAGGGACCCATGTCTTGGTTTTCAGAAATGGTAGAACAAGAAGAAGGACTCAGAAACTATTAAAAGGTCAACCATAATGTTAACCTTGAATGAAAAGTTTGGTACATACAATTAAGCTGATGGCCTGTGACTACCTCAACAAAAAAATTTGTGAAAAAATTAACATAACTAATTTTTTACACTGAAAAAACTTTTAAATGAGCGTATAATACAGTGATAAAATACTTTACAAATACAAAGGTATAGTAGTCTAGCTACACCTATAAAGTCTTATGAACATGACTGCCCATTGTGAGCTGAACAAAGATGATACCAATAGATATGCCAAACTGGATTGAGAAAAATCCATGAGGCCTCAATCCTACATAAAAAACTAGAGGAAACTGAAGAAAGCTGGGAGATGGAGAAGGGGGAAGTGGTTTTTCCCAGGGAAGAGCACACCAATTGGTTGTCCAGTGCCAAACAGCACTCAAGACATAATACAGGTAGCATTATATGGACAAAACAGGTTATATTTAGGAACAAAAGTATGTGCCTATTCATATATACATACAATAACAGTAAAAAAGATGTTATGAATTTGAAAGGGGGATATATTAGAGGGTTTGGAAGGAAGAGGGAAGAAAAAAATGCTTTAATTATAATCTCAAAAATTAAAAGGTAAAAAAGAATTAGCATACTGATTGCTTCTGGAAAAGAAGAAGAAAATGAAATGTTGGGGGAGGGAAAACAGAGAAGTTCTAGGTTACAGGTTATATTCTACTTTTTAATTCTTTTTTGAAAATAAAATTGCCAGACCACAGACTAGGAAACAACCACGGCAGTATATATGTAGATTTAAGCAATACACTTGGCAAAACTATCCATTGTATCTTTAAAGACAAAGTGGAGAAATAGCCAGAAAATTACAGTATATATATAGACAAAGACAGGAAAAGCATGTCTCCCCTTCCCCCACTAGCTCCTTACATGGCAAACTCTGCCTGGCAGGGCATGGAAGTGGTGGTGATAAAGCTGGGAACTTAAATAACTGAAGGGCCATAGACACTAGCAGCTGTATGATCTAGGTTAAGGCATTAGATCTCCTAGAGCCCCCTTTCCTCATCTCCCCTTCCAAAGCAACAAGGAAGATGTCTCACAAAACTGTGCTGCTTCTGCTACAGTGTAAAACCCATGGATGGATGATATGTACCTTCGAGAAATAGTTAAAATGTGAAATGGCGGAATTAGGATGTGAACGTGTCCTTGTTAAAACTCTCATGCTAGAAGAAAAAGTCTCAAAATCACGAAATTAAGCTTCATTAATTATCTTGTAGTGTGGAGTTGAGGTTTCCAAGCAAGTAAATAAAGCAGAGAGGCAGAGCACTCACTGGTTCCCAGCCCACAGGGACAATCTCTACAAAGCCTGCCTACCACTTGGAGCTGCAGTAAGAAGTTCTGTCTAGCTTAGTTCTTAAGAGAGGAACTGTCCTAAATTCTGGCTATTGTATCTAATAAAGACAATGACAAAGTGAGATTAATATAAAGATCAGAAACTATGAAAAATGTAAGAGATGGCTAAAAGATCTATGTCTGGCCTAAAAAGAAACATTTGGGTCATCAAAACAGCTTCACCAGAAAGACAGGGGATAAGGATTGAAGCTGAAATCTCCCTCTAGCAGTAACCTGCAGCTGGTGAGTTCTCTGCCAATTCTCTTGGAATCTTTAGACTCTAAAGTTTAGATGATCAGTTATCACACATGCAGCATCACTTATATAACAGAGGTTTTCTTTATGGTGCCTTAAAACACTGTTTAGAAGTCTAGTGTATTGGGTTTTACTCAGTTGCCAACTGGCCACAGTTGAATTGGGCACATTCTTATGCTAATCAATTTAATTAACAAAAACCTGCCCTAATGTTGATTTCATAATCTCTGGGACTCAAAACATAAGGAAAGTAAATTTTTGAAATACTTATGGACAAGTAGCTTTTATCAGTTTTGGAGTTATGTTCCTTTCCTCCACGAAGACCACACAGACTCACATACTCCAGCACTTACCGCCAGGTACTGTGGGGTAAGTCCGCCCAGTCCTGTCAGGTTCCCCCAAGTGGCAGTGTTGAGCTGTTGCATCTGCTGTGCAAGCTGCTGCTGGAGGCGTCTTTGCTCTTTGTCCTTCTGAGTGTCAGCAAACTTCACCACGATAGGTGAAGAGCAACCCTGTGGTCAGACATATTGGAAAGTGAAGAGGATGTTACAGCCTGATTGAATCCCTTTATAATATTCAGTCATCATTGGATTTATCTTTCTTAACTATTTTGGGGGCACATGGAATGGTCTGGAATGGTTTAAAGTGGTTTGATATTCCTTCTTCTCTGTATGGTACCATCAACAGAAGACTTCATATACTGCCACTGGTTTCTTTAATGGGATCTGTTGATTGGTGAAGACACTTATTACACTCTCTTCTCTCTTCATCTGTCTTCCTTCAACTTTCCAGGACTTCCTTCAAGACAAAGACCTTATCTTTAATTCAACTTCAGGGTTTGCTTGCCTTAAAGATAGCTTGTTGGTGTGTTTGCCATTTCTATAGATGGGTAGAGGATAAAGGGACAGAAATCGCAACTGGAATGAAAATATCTCACTCATTTTTTCTTTTACCATTCATTTATTTTCAGTTATGTATTTCTGAACACTGGAACAATGAAAATAATTTTGACACAATAAAAGCAAGAAGTGAGTTTCATTTCAGGAACATGGATGAAGGACAGAGATACGAAAAAATACATATAGGCACTAATCAAAGTAATTATTCACATGTCTCAGAAAGGTCTCTTTTCCTCCTTCCATGTTCTATTCAAAGCCCTCCTTCTGTTCTATTCAAAGTCCCCAGAGCAAACCAAAAGATCCAGAAGCACATTTTTTTTCTAGTCAAAGTGATGTCTCCTAAATGGCAGGAGAAGGAGTTTACATGATTCTTTTTCTCTATTAATTTCACCAATCTACAAGTCTCATTCAGTTTTAGTTTCCTTTAAAAGGTAAGGAGTAAAAAATAGTGAGAAAGACATGGTCAAGGGTCGTATAATAAAATAAACTAATTTTTGAGTTAGACATAATCTTTGGGAAAATATTAGCCTACTTCTTCAAGCAGGATCATCCTATCTCAAACACCCTCAAAACATCTGCTACTTGGTAAGAACGCAGCAGAACAATGCCCTCCTTCCCGAGCCTTTTGTCTTGATATGGAGCATGAAGCACATTCCATCATCATTCTGTACCATTTTGCTGAGTTTTTCTAAAAAAAAAATCACTTTTGACCCAAGTGATTAAATAAAATCTTATTATGTGATGACAGACTTCTCTCACAAAGGATATATTCCTATTTAAATGAACTTTCCCCCTCTATTCCAATTGGGTCATTTTACTTTCTTCTAAAAGACAAACTTGCATGCTTTTCCTTATCACTTTGGGTAGTTACTGGGAATTTGGTTCTGAATTAAGGCTATCAAGTTTGTTATTTAAGAAAGTGAGGTGACTGTCTCAGTGTGGAACTTCTAGTCTATCAACCTATAGCTCTGGGAAGCAGACTCATGGTACAGAATGTTATAGGTCAATAAATTATATCTATTATAACATTTCCATCATTAAAAAATCCAATATGCCTTTTTCTTTATCTAATACATATTTCAGTACTTTACTACTTCTTAAATGAGAGCAAAATACTCTGAAGATAAAAACAGCACAGAGAAGCTTTGCATGGAGAAGTTCTACTGCTGCATCAAATGTGTTCCATAACTAATGACAGCATCTTCTCCTAATAGTAGATTTAGTGAGTTCCTGTTATTAAATATGAAAAAGGTATAAGGTAAATAACTGTAGCTTTAAATGTGACCTAAGTCATGAAAGAAAAACAAGTGGGCATAGTGTAGAGAAAAATGGGGAAATAGATGCTATATCCATGTTTAAAAACAAATCTTTGAACATTCACATCACTTTAAGTTAAATAATGTCTGACTTAAAGATGTGTACCAAAGTCCTGAAAATAATGTACTTAGTTAAAAATCAAACAAACAACCCTAGTTGTATGATTAGAGTAGAACAGCATGGCATGCACTGTTCTGCTTAGAAGTCAATTTTTGTAAATCAAACGGAGGATCCTTTGTTTAAACATGGGTATCCAGTTTTAAAAAGTAGTATACTAACTCTGATGGAATCACAACAGAGATCTTAAAAATAAACCTGGGGCAGCCTTATATAGTGTTTTTTCACATGAAAGCATCTTGCACTTTGGTTTTGGTTCATCCCGGTTCTGTCTTGTATCTTGAGCTCTTCTACAGTAGAATGAAAGCCTCAGGCCATACAGACATTCTCTATGAACTCATTTGGGGATGGCAGCACTTTTAATTGTCAAAAGAACTTAGAAACCTTATCTAAGGGGAGAAATATCTTGGTATAAATCTCTCAATTATAGGAAATAAAAGTTATATGCATGTATGTAAATAAATATATATGAAATCTGTTTTCTTAACAACACTTTCATTTTCATGTCTAAGCTGAAAAATAGCTGGAAATCCACAAATCTAGAGCAGTCTACAAGAAAGGGGAAGTCAAAATATCAGGAATGTGACTGCATGGTATGCAAGATTGAAATCCTGCTTATTATTTTCTATCATGTTTGATTTTCACCCATGCTTGCCTTCAGGTGGGGTGGGGGTGGGATTGTCTTAAAAATGCATTGCACTGCAAGGAAAACACATTAATTATATATGTTAGGAATATCAAAGTCAAAATAAATGTTCAAAAAAGACAATAGGCTTTGCAATGCTGATGTCACAACTCAAAAAAGTACAGTGAACACTTAATGACAAAGCCATGCACAACCCCTCCAACCCTTTCCACCCACCTTCTTAATTAATATATAGAAGTTTCCCATAAAACATGACACATAATGATTACTTAGCTCCCAGCATGCTTTGGAAGATGCAGCATTGCAAAAACAAAAACAAACGAACAAACAAACAAACAAAAATGTCCAAAAAATAAAACCCCAGTCATAGGGGGATTTAAAAAAAAAAGAAGCTCAAACAATTACTAGTTTTTGCACATTAAATAAAATTGAAAGTATTTTTGTTCAAATAGGAAAACACAGCTTCAGATAACACCACAAGGCCACCACCTCTGGGAAAGTCACCCATACACAGATACAGTGTACATAACACAGCAGCACATGCACTCTTAAATGAGTCTACCAGACAATACAGAGTAAGTGATGGCAGGTCACTTTTGGGATGTTCTTGTGCAAAATTCTGAAAGGCCACGATCCAAATCACAGACTGAGTACAGAGAGCCGTGCGTCTCCACCTGTGGCATATTTCACATTGCTGATTCTCCTGTTTGAGTCACAACCTCTTAAGAGATTGGATTTGAGCCCTTGTCTTTCTTGTTTACCTTTAAGTAAAGGGGCAAATCTGATTTTTCAGGAGAATGAAAATTAGCATTTCATTGTTAAATAGGAGCATTATTAACTTTTTGAATATTTCTGAGATGAAAAAATAATTCTTTAGTCAAGCGATTTATTATAGCAGCAATCTGAGGTGGGGGTTGTTCAGCTTAGTCCATACCAGTCCTGCTGTGGGATATGCACTCAATCCTCTAGGTCCAGAATGACACTTTGCTTCAAGTGCCTCATATCTCAGGACCTGTGTTATTCCAATTAAAGGCTCAAAAGACAGCTGTAGGGCAAGTGAGTGGTTTCACTAAGGTGCATTTCAAGTCATCAGGGGGAAATGCAAGTGGAAAGAGAGAAGAAGGAAAGGGGGCGAAGAGGGGAACAGAGAGAGGGGGATGAATATGAGTGAATGAAAATCGAAATGGTGAAAGTTTAAATCTGTGATTGTCATGTGAACAATCCACACAGGAGAGAATTGCTTTACCATTCCCCATCATTTGCACAAAGAAAACAAAGAAAGGGCAGATGATACAGTACCTCCATGGTCTGAGACTGATGCATGGCTTTGATTGCATTCTGTGCCATTGCCCTTGTAGAAAATGTGACAAACGCACAGCCTGTGGGAAACAAGGGGACAGGGAGCAGGAAAGACAAAAAACAACAAGACAAAAGGGTTGGACGCTTGTTAAACCAACACAGTCTACGAGAACTGCCACAAGACGACACTGTTCTCAGTAGTACATAAAAATAAACAGCTTCTCTCTTCGACTTCGTCTTATTTGCTTTTTATCCACAGTGCTGAATTGCTAATCCGACCAAAGCAGAACAATGTGTTCATCAGCATTCTTTTAAAGGGAACTAGGGAGCATGGTTGTGTACTCTTTTTCCCCCACAACATTTGAAAGTAGCAAGAGATAACTTGCATTTTCTAAGTTAAAGGTGGGCTACTCTCTATCTTCTCCTTGTCTGAGAGCAAGCACACACCAGGCTGTTGTATTTTAAAATCTATCACTGAATTTTAAGAAGGAAATAAAGAATTCATCACACCAAGGGTAAATAAGCAAATAAATTTCAAGGTCTCAGAATGTTAACAATTAAATATATCTAATTCATCTCGGATAGTTAGAAACATATATAAATAGAAATTGATGCTATTCAAATGTAAACAAATATATTAAATCCATTACAAAGTAGTAACTACTAATTAGCGACAAAACAAACTACTACTTTGAGAAAATTCAACAGTGCATATGAAATAAATTATAAAAACTATTTTACACAAAGTTTTCATGATTTTGGAAGCTGTAACTTTCTGAAAGGAATCAGAGATTTGACCTGAAGTTTAACACATACAAGACAATGTACATTTCTCTGAACATCTACTGAGACCTGTAAAGCTTTCCGTGTTTATTTTATCTAGTGCTATAAAACTACTAGTGTCTATGGTGCTGGTTCCTGCTTCTGATAGCAACAATGGCCACCACGCAGGTCACCACTTGAACTACATGGCTCATTACCCTTTGTACTAATAAAAACACTACCTTGTAGAATTTACTTTCTATCCATCATATACCCTTGGGCTTCTTAGAGAAAAAGGCTGTAAAATTAATACAGATTTAGGCTGATTTTATAATAATACCACAGCACACTAAAAGCTTAGTGAAAGCAATTCAGACTTATTTCATTTATGATCTCTAATGACTTTAAAAGTGCATTGATTTTCAGCTTCTTTTGCCTTGCACAGTTTGAACTTAGGTATCAGCGAATAATTTAGTGTTCCACTCAATTTCCTCAAAACATTATTATTACTACTTAAAAGATTTCCAAATGAAGCAGATCTAAATACTGAGACGCTGAAACCTATTGTCATTTCAGAGCAGAATGCATGAAAGCAGAATTCTGGCATCAACAGTAGAAGATTGTTGCCCCTGTGACCAATAAACAAAATAGAACATTCTAGATTCAAACAGCTAGCACATTGTTTGGTTTATGTAAATCAATCTGTGAGTCATAAAATACATTTTCTTCTTTTGTCCTGCATTATGTACCTGGTAAGAATATCAAATCAATACTGCTGTGGTGCCTTCTGATCAAACAGCATTAAGAGAAAGCAGTGTCTGTCCATTATCCCCAATGCACAATGACATCCAGTCATGAAAGTAAGTAAATGTGTATGTTTTGCAACATGTTATCTTTAACATACAAAAGTTCCCAGTACACAGGAAGGTCATCCCATACTCGCCCCACAAGCTGAGCAGGTCTTAAGAAGCAGGTAAGAAGTCCAGCTGTTATGAGTTCTAAGGTGCTGCATGTAATTTTCTGACAGAGCATCAACTGATGAAGTCTACTATTCATGCTGCATGTACCCAGACATGACTATAGCTTTTGCCACCAATGAAAGCAATGGCCTTCTCTAAGAAATCTAGATCATGCGTGTAAAATAAAAATAGCATGTGAGACAGACAACAGTGCCTCCCCTCCACTGGTTTCCATATTGAAGCTGAGATCTAAAATTATACTCTCAAATTTAGCATTTGTTTCAAAGCAATATTTCCTTAAAATGTTACCATCATCACTGAAATTACAGAGGAAATAAGACTAAGAGATTTTAATTTTTCCACTTCTTGCCTTGAGACTATAATATGGAGGCCACAGGAAATCATCTAGCAGAGGTATGTTTGAAAGCATGTGAATTCTGCTTTAACAGTCACAAAAATTGTTATTTTCACTTCATTTGCTTTTATTAGCTAGGAGTGTGTGCCAGACTGGCAGTTTCCAAATGGGGGTTAAAGTGCATTAGAAACATGTAAAATGTCAATAAGAATCAATAAGGCACAATTTATGCATTTATCACAATTTCACACAAGTAACTTGTAAATAACTTTGGGAGAAAGATAAAGCAATTAGCAGGCACAATAAAAACTCTATCAACTCAAACCATTGCCCTCTCCTTTAAGAAGCCTTCAGTTAAAAACTCAAGCAATGCTTCTAATTGTACAATCCTAACTTATTAAAAAAATGATCTGACTTCTTTAACCTTTTTATCTTACTGGCAGTGATGCAGGAAGAGAGAAGCTGTCTCCTTAGGGTTTTTGCCAAGTTCTGTACTGTGTGCTGTGCTCAGTTGCTTAGGAGGAAAAATTACTGTGTCATTTATAAAGTGGGGATACACAGTGAAAATTTTACACTCAGTGCATCTCAGGATGAAGTCAAGCAACTTAGGAGTTAACTACTTTTGAGACAGTAAAGCTTGTTAACCTTTGTAATTTCTCTAAATCAGGAGAGGCTGTGGCAGTTGTATGGACAGATATTCATTTTCCTTTTTTTTTCTTCTTTTTTTTTTGAGACTGGATTTCTCTGTGTAGCTTTGGAGCTTATCCTGGACTTGCATTGTAGACCAGGCTAAGCTTGAATTCACAGAGATCTACCTTGCTCTGCCTCCCAAATGCTAGGATTAAAGGCGTGTGCCATCACCTCCCAATGATTTTAATTTTCTTTTCAACACATGTATAAACACAGTAGTGGCTGCAGTTTTTGGTCTCCGATGTGTGGCTTTTCACCAACACAGGGTCATAAGAGTTCTATTATTTAAAATTAGCCACTGCTTTTTCTACAACTGAATCAGAAGGCTTTCTATTAGGCACAAGTATCTTACGTCCTAACTGGTCCTTTCTGCATGCAGTGGCACTGACTGAGTTTTGACAGGACTGCACCTCTGATTTTGTAGTGTTAGCCCTTAACTACTGAGAACTGTTAAATGTGCCATCTAGGCAATTAGTACTCTGGCAACCTCAATGCTGGAGAAATTAGACTGGAGGAAGAAAGATACAAGTATTAAAACAATGACACCATATTTCTTTCATTTTTGGTTTTGATAGCTATATATATATCTATGAGTGTCTTAAGACTGTCAAATAAATATAAGGGAAAAATCCTTTTATGGCTAACCTGCAGTTTAGCTTGCAATTAACTGTCTCCACTTTCCAAATGTCGGAGATTACTAATAGGAATAAGGAATGGAACTCTTATTGCACAAGTGCAAAGGCTGTCATAGAGGATGGCTTCGTGACATACATCCATCACACTTGCCATTTCAGATGAAAGGGCTTCACCCCCATTTCTTTTCCTTTCCTTTTCTTTTTTGTTTTTGTTTTGAGATGTTTTTCTGTGTAGCCCTGGTTGTCTTGGTTCTTGCTCTGTAGAGTGGGCTGGCCCTGAACTCAGAGATTCAGCTGCCTCGCCTCCTGAGAACTAGGATCAAAGGAGTGAACGACCATCACCCAGTGAAAGGGCAATTTTAACTCAGGGGTTCTAACTCTTCTCTCAGTTACCAAGAGAATTTTATAGAACTAGATGAATTCTTGCTTTATACTAAAAAACAAAAACCCTCAAACCCCCAAAGTTAGAACTACCTTTAAAACACAAATGATCCCAGTGTCTCTTAGTTTTTTGTGAAGTTTTTTTTCAAAGAGGCACAGTGGCCTTCTATATCTTCAATAGAAGAAACATGATTTTAAGTTACTGTGCAGCAAGAAGGAGACTTCAAACTTTGGAAAACTCACTATCATACAAATCATCACCTAATAAAGACAATACAGCCAATATTCTTGCTGTACCTTTTTAGTACAGGCAGGAATAATCAAACACATAGTACAGAATAATACTTGAGCACATGCATTAGTAATCTAATGTATCATAGGCAATGTTGGGTTAGTTTACTGAAAAATGGCATTGACACATCAATAATTTATTTATGGCATCTGAATTTGGGTACAGACTACGACCCACTTAGGAACTGGCAAATGTCATTGCTTAGACTGGAATGCTTAGACTGGAATGAGGCTGGAAGACTATTTTGAACAAGATGGCAAAACGTAGTCAGTGTTCCGGGGGACTTGGGATGAAAGTTTCCATGTAGATGAATGTTTAGGTACTGTGTGGACAGGACTACACTGAATAAAACAGTCTTCTCCACAAACCTGTCTGAACAGTCAAAAGCTCTATCCTAATATACTGCTTGAATACAACAAGGAACAAACAAGGATTTAACTGCTAAACCCAGGCTGTGCTCTTCCCTGAAAACATTCATCAAGGGCTTAGGCTGGGAATGTTAGAACACAGCTGGAATACTCTTAAACATGTAGAAAGCAAGTTACCTTAAATGGTAGTGAAGATTTGACTACAGTTTGTGGGAAAGAAAAATGAAATAGACTTTTCCCTGACTCCAAGTTATACTCAATTGCCACTGTGCAGAAAACCCCACAGGTTAGATCTCAATAGCCTTTTTGACTGTGGATCAGTAAGAACATGTTTAGTTTAGGTGTTCAACATCCTAAAGTGACACTGTCAAATGTGTACATTTGGTTTAGAAAGCTCAAGCTTTGCTTTTAAGAGTGAATGTCTCACTGGAAAGGCCATGGATGGGTTGTGGTGGCCTACTAGTTTTCTCATGGAGAGCGTGCAGGTGTCTGGGAAGTGCAGCTGTCCTTGCAGAATGATGTAATTATTGATATGAAGCTGCTTGAAAATGATGAGCAGCACACTTTCCAAAACAAGAGAGCCAACAGAACATCCCCAGTGGAGGAAAGGCCTCCCTAGATCTGGGCATAATGTCCTTTGCTTGGATGAGACAGAATATTGGCTGAAGAGTTATGTATGACTGGCAGGTGCCGGGTATTTTCCATGTAGATACTTACAACCATTTCCTGGGACATGTACTAGCTATGGTGAGTTTTCCCCCAATGACTGTAACTGAAATAGAATCAGGGTGTGCTAGGTATACAGCTGTGAGTCCTGGCAGCCTTTAGGCTCTATGCTGATGAGTAGTGTCCTGAGTCAACATGTCTGAGGAGGCTTGGCAGAGTGCCCACTAGGGAGGAACTGAAATGGCTGATGTGGCAGAGGCAGAATGCAGGGGGAAGCCTATTTGACTAATTGTCTTCATATTTATAGCTGAACTGGTGAACACAGAAGGAAGGCAAGTGGCTGACTACTCAGCTGCACCTCGCCTTATCATCACTGTGGAGCAGTTCATATTCTGACCTGGAACACAGGTACTCTTCGGGGCAGCCATGCTTTCTTTTCACTTCATGTTGTTGATTTCAGCAGTTGAGCTAGCAACAGATACTGAGGGAAAAATACCAAGTATCTTTCATCTGAAGTGCCACTAATGGGGCACTTATTAATATTTGATTGAAAACTGAAATTCTTTAATGAGAACAAAATAGTAGTATGGAGTAGAATTGTTCTTTTTATCAAATACAATGATTCAAGAGCAGGTCCCTGTAGCCAGGAGTCCCTAGCTCCTATTAGTTGAAAAATATATCACTGTCTTTGAATTTCAGAATAAATTATTATAAATGAGTTTTTTCCTTTTTTCCTATAGGGAATTCACCAGGAACCATTTTGCTGTTCAAAGAAGGTGGTGGGGAGGGTATTTTCTTCTTTACACTGAGTCTAGCCATTTGCATAAAATACAAACGAGAAGGCACCTATAACTTACTAAAGGAAGGGGCTACTTTTAGGGTTAAGTGTTTGTTAATCAGCCAAAAAGCAGATCAAATTAGCTAAATTTTATTGAGTGTTCTGCTCTTTCCTATGAAAGTCCTGCTGCTCTGAAATCTTACAGGCAGCAAATCTACCTAAAGCTACCCAGAGTGTCTTTATCACCATCTCCTGTACAGCAGAGGCAATGAGATGGAGGATTACATCATAGCTGGCTAGGACGAGCAGAGGGAAGGCAGAAAGCCAGCATTCAGCTTCACACTCACGGTCTCTATGCACCCATACAGATAGTAAGTGTGGGAAAAGTCAGTAACTGGCAACTAAAGTCGTCCTGTGAAAGAAGCAAGACAGATATACGTCCACTGCTGTCATCTATGAATGGGGAAACTAAAAAACAGAAATAGGAAAATAAATTGACTAAGGTCACATGCCATCAAAAAATCTAGGACAGGAAATTAGAGTCACTGACCCCTGAGCTACTGCAAATTGCACTCTAATTAATGTAAAGACATCCTTTCCTTTCCCTCTCTCCTCCCCCCTTTCATTCCTTCCCTCCTCCTTCTCTCCCTCCCTCCCTACTTCCTCTCTCCTCCTCCCTCCCTCTCTTTCTCATTATCTTCTTCATGCTGTCTGTATTGCTTGTCTCAGGTACTGTCTGTTATTTAAGGGTTAGAAATTCAGCATTGGAGTGAGAGTTAAATAACTGGTATTTCAGAATTGACAGAGAATGAATGAACTGTGATTTGGACAGTGCTCTCCCCTCCCCTATCCCTTTAAACCACCTTCAGAGGAAAATATAGGAATCAAATTTGGGTGTCAGTCTCCTAGTTTACTGATGACCTCATTTGGAACTTGAAGGAGGATATGGGTGAAACTTTAGTTCTCTGGGATTTTAGTTCTAGGAGCTAACAACATGAAGCTTTATGCCTAAGATTAAAAAAAAACCCTCCTCCCATGGCTTTAAAACCAGGTAAGAATGGCAAGACAGGTAAAAATTATCAAGTATGGAAATTATTACCTTGACACTTATGGTCTGGCTACTTATTGTAATGTGTGGTTTGGATATTAGAGCTGGCCCAGAATCAGAGCTTGAGAATGAGCAAAGTTTTTGGTTATCCCCATGGAAACTGCTCTGCAAAATGAAGATTTCTTCTTCAAACTGAAAAGCGTTTGGCATATACACTCCTACTTTGGACTGACTTGGGAAACTGCAGTCAGACAAATGTTAATACATACTGTCAATCTTCGTATAGATTAAGGAAGGAGGTGTGTGGTCTGGTTAAGGGGGAGGGGAAAGAGAAGCATGGTCCCCGCTTACCAAACTGTAGTATTCCTCAGGGCTGTAAGCCACAGCTTTCGCTTCTATTGTGGCAAAAGAAGAGCCTACAATTTTCTTAAGGTCAGAGTCATTTTTCTATCATTTAGAAGACTGGACTGAGGACTAGAGGCTCGGTAAGATGCAGGGCAGGACAGGTCTGGTTACGCTGATCACACACCTGCTCTGCACTGCATGAGCAGTGATCTCTTTCTAGGCTTGTATGGCTGTTAGGAGGACCACATCTTTAATGTCTGTTCAGGTAAACAGAATGAAAAGGATGGCTGAGTGTCTCGTCTCAGCTTCCAGCTTTCCTTCTCGCTCCCCACCAATTTGCTCAATTTGAGGATGAAAAGGGGGTACAGAGCTAGGGCAGCCTGTCAGCATTCCATGGGACCTGGCACTCAGACCTTTTCACCTGGAGAAGTAGGAGATGATCATTTTGGTTACAGAGAAAAGTTCAGTTTGGATAACTTGCTCACATGGGACATACTGCAAGCTGACTTCCTGCTGTATGTAATGCCTGCATCTCCCTTGACTGTGATACAGAGTTCCAATTATCACTTAAGGAAAGAGACTTTACAGAGAGCACACTCACCTCGACTCAGCCCATCGGGTCCCCGGAGAATTCGGCATTCTTCTATTTGGCCAAATGGAGAAAACATCACTCTGATATCATTCTCATTACATTTCTTCGAAACCATTCCTATGAACAATTTTCGATCTTCCACAGCTAGGAGATAAAAATAACAAATGAACAAAGGCCATGTCATCTTTTTTTCTTATAATCAATGCTTCATTAACAACCAGGCTTGGCCACGAATGCAGTCCTGGAGTTAACTGTAGACCTGTATCTCCGTCTTCCTTTAGCTCACTCTATGCGGTCTGTCTTCTACTCTGACCCAGGAACAATCTGGTTAGCTTCTAACTAGCCAGGCTGGTTACACTTGACACAGAAGTCGATTCTAGAGCAGAAAGTCGTTCTGTTTCTTGAGAATCATCTCTTGACAGTTCCTGTCTGTGCAAAACTAGAAACAGAAGAGCAAGGAAGAAGCTATACTAGTTCAGTAACTTGGAGCCAGGTTTTTTATGGAATGGAGATACATTTTGGGTATCATGAAAATGTGCACACTTTAGATTCTGAGAGGGAAAGATTAGACAGGTTTTTTTCTTCAGATCTGGGAGGGCCCCAAATCTCCAAATTTTTTGCTCAAAATATTTGAATTATATTTAGCCTATAAGGCAAAATGATAGCTGATTTCAGGACAATGCTTGCCACCTTTCTAGAAGTCAGGACCTTTTCAAAGATGTCTGAAGTGCTCCTAGAGATAAGGCCTGCTTATCTTCTATTGCTTTAATTTAATCTATTTCTCAGAACTAAAAGTGTGGATGGGGGAGGAGAGAGATAGCCATACACCTCCAAGATCTGGCATATGCTCTGCCACAAGTCACTGTGTGACTTTTGTTACTGAATCTGGATTACTATCTTGCCACTGCTGTTTAGGTGCTATTTACTTCTGTTTTTCTTAGTCCTTTATAGGGCAGAGTCTTATTTCCATGTACACACTAAGTAGTTATTCTGGATTTTCTGAGTCCTGGTGCCAGTGGAACTCAAGTGAAGGTACGTATCTGAGCCTGCCAGGACTGGGTCATATTTTTCTGGAGCACTGCTACAATTCAGTGACTTACCCTAAAGCAACACAGTTGCACAGTTCTTTATAATGCCTCAAAGCCAGTGCTGTCACAGCCAAAGTCAGAGTTCACTCAACACTTAAAAGGGTCTCATATGACTGAGAAACATATTTTTTTTAACACCCAACTCATAATTTAAAATTCCAAAGCCCAATGTATCTATTATATTGGTCAGTGCAGCTTTGAAGAAACTAAATGAAGCAGCTAAATGTTCTCTGTCAGAGAATTCCACATAATAAGTAAAGGACTTATCCTATTTGTAAAATAGATTTTTGAGTCCATAAAAGGGAAAGGGACTTTCCTAAGGTCATTCAAGAAATATGTGGCCTAATGTGGACTACAGTACTTTCCTACTCCCAGTCCAGTATTCTTATTCCCTTACTGATATTTCCAGCTAGAAGAAGTAGATGGGACCTAAAGAGACAAGCAATGGTCATGACTCAGACTCTGGTCTCTGTTCTAGTGTTGTCATTAATTGAAATGTGACCCTGATAATCATCTCACTTTTGTCAGCTTCTCTTTCTTTTCCTTTTTGTTCTCTTTTTTTTAGCACTGCGGAGAAGGCAACCAAAGCTGCATGCTTTGGTTAACTGAAGCACTGGGATGGAGGGTGCTCTAGCTGTGTGCAGGCTCCCCTTTCTCCTGTCTCCCTCTACTCTCGGTACTTTCCAAGACAACTCAGGGAAAGTCTAGGGCTCTTTTAATGTCCTCCTGAGAGGAAACTTAAATAAGAAAAACTGAAGAGACCTGTAATGGGAGTGGGAAAACAAGATACTTAACACATAAAGGACAAAGTCAGGAGCAACTGGTGTATCTTTAGAAGGCAAACAAACAAACAAACAAACAAAAAACCCCTTATGATATGAGGAGAGAATGGGCTCAGTGGATAAGGACAGTAATAGAATAAAACTCATTGGGTAGGTTATGGAATAACTTCCATTTTGGATAAAAAATTTTAAGTACTGTTCTTTATTGTACTGCTGGAAGGAGTGAAACACCAGCTATCTACTATGAATTAGCACAAACCTAGTGGTCCAGGGCACCACACTTCAGCAATCCCAAGATCCCTTGACAAGGAGCCTTTATGGTCTCTCACCTGTCTGATTATAGGTTCTCTGTAGGCTGGCCCATGAACACGAAGGGTTTTGAATAGCAGGCCCTGTGAGGATGTGGCACCCCCTCGATGGAGACATGGAAATGGATGCAGAAGAAAGGGAAAGACTACTATCTGGTTCTTACTATTTCCTGCTCAGGACTCCTATACCTACCACAAACTATGACTGGCAGCTATATGAGAACAGAAATCCCTGCCATACTTCTTATTTTGAAAAATATTGCTTTAGTACTTTAAAATAAATGCAAATTTTAAAACTTTCATTTGGTTTTTAGTTTCACTGGTAAATTGGAAATTATAACGTTTAGCTAAAATAATTTGTACATTTTTTGTTCCAGGATGGTACTACAGTAAATTTTACATGCAGATCCTCCTGAGTAAGCTAAATTATGGCCCCATCCACACAAGATGAGTACTATGAAAATGGAAGTAATTTCACAGGAAATCCTGACTTCCTGGGTGCCATGAAGAATAAACTAAATCAGATATCAAGAAAGAAGACAACTCCTCCTTAAAATACTATGAGCTAGTAGAAATGTTAATTTCCTTTTCTTTGTGTGTGGCTCATACCTGTCAATCAATAAGAATGTGGACTGCCCAAATCATTCTACTCTCTCCAGAGTAGTCTGGTAGCTAGGTGTTTTAGAGGAATTTGAAAAACAGAAGTAAGCTCCTTTCTCTTTAGGGCAAAACCATTTTCCTCCAGGACACAGTGAATTGCACAGGGACTGGACTTTCACACATGAAGTGCTGCACAGATGGGTTCCCTACTTCATCAACAACAGCAATAGAACCAAAAGTGCCTTCCAGACCAGAGGTCAAGAAAAAAATCTTCCTCCCATGTGTAATGAGAAAGGGTTAATGTTCTGAGTATAAGGTAACTTCTTAGAGTGAGAGGTCTAGAAATGTCATTTAAAAACATCTCTAATTGTAAGTCTGTGCTAACACCCTGGCATACAATCTGTCAAAGTCACACCTGGATTTGGGGCTGCTTGAATTAATTAACAACTTTTCAGTGTGTTGGTGCTAACATATGGCATTTAATTACTGCCTCCAAATATGAGAGTGACTCCACTTTGAATTTCAAAATTATTTTTCCATTTTCTAGAAAATCAGAAAGTGACTGATAAAAATACTTAGTGATTTTTACTTTTAATGGTGGCTTTGAAGATTTTCACCTTCCCATGAAAACAGTTATTGAGACTGGCTAGCTCTGAACCTGACAAAAGAATACAGAGGTTTTAGAGGTCTTGAGAAAGAGACAGGTCTTAATTAGCATTTCTGTAGTCTAGGATGTAAGGTCCTTCAACATGTATAGTTAGAAAGTTAAAACAGGATGTAGTCTATGTTCTTTCTACACAGTATCTTCCTTGTCAACAAGGAGCATGTCAAGGGTCAACACTGACTCTAGCCAATGAGACCCAAGCATAGCATAGGTAAGCACAAGCTTTTGTTATCACTCACTAGAAGACTAGCTTTAGTAACTGCTTTTAAATCTTGCACAGCTGGCATCTACTTCATAGTAAGAGGACTGAAGGTTGATTGAAGACTGACAGCTGGATGCTACAGAAAAATATATGATACATAGAATGGAAGAAAGTAACTACTTATGCTAGTTAATGCAAGTACTTATATTCATACCTTCTCAAACACACTCTTTATACTATCACTCAATTTTCTGCAGTGGAAAATAACAAGATAGTTGAAATCTGTTGATGTCTGAGTATTTTAAAGTGTTCTTATTATATGCCCAATCAATTATTACTTATCTAGAGTAGTATTTTTTATTTTTCCCTTTGCATATCTGGTACAGTAGCCCAGAAAATAAAATGCTGTCGAGTGAAATGAATGTTATAGAGGATTCAGATTAAATTATAGTGATTTGAAGGGTGGATTATAGGAAGCCATAGAGGTTTAGGAATCCCACTCAGTTAAGATTCAACAGTGCAGGGCTGGTGTACAAGCATCTAACATTTCTGAGCTCATCAGAGAGTCCCTGTATCAACTAGAGATGGCTATTGATTCAAAGGCTGACTATTTTGCTGGAATTCACTTATCCATAACTAACTGATCCACGATTAGCAGTCCTTGCTCAGAAAATACAAAATTTCAGAATCTGAGCACACAGATAATGAAGACAGCTACTGTCTAGCTGTGATGAGTCCTCTGTGCTAAACATAAATGTCAGCAAACTCAATAAAAGTGCAATTAGAGCTTGTTATACTTCTTTCAAGCTATTCAGAGAGTCTGAACCAAAGAAATCTTTGTGTTCTTTATGCTTCTGAAACTATGCTTACCTGTCAAAAATGCCATGAGGAATCAGAAAGGGCTGTGCTACTTATAATCTGAGCTAGAAAAGTATACATTCCCTCTGATTCCTAAGTTAGGTCCAAAGGGAACTATGCAAGCTCTTCATATCTATGCAAGACAAAGTTCCATTTGAGCTCCCATAATAGAGTTTTTGAAATGTAAGTCTGTTCTCATGTTTTGACTTTGATAATCAGAAATCAAAAAAATGAAGGCCAAAGGAGAACTCAGCCCACAAGCAGGTTTGAGGATCTTCAGTCCATGTCTGAGCTTATACTGCAGTGTGAGCAGTCTAGGTGTGCCAGGCTGTGATGCTAATTTAGTACTAACATAACACAGCAAAATGAGTATTTCTGGTGTGGCAGGTACTATGTTAAGTCTTTTATGGACTGTGGGGGTTAGTTTGATAAATGTTCCCATAGACATATGCATCTGAACACTGGCACTTTTTGGGAAGGTTGCAGGACATGGCGCCTTCCTGGAGGAAGTAAGTTATTGGAGGTGAGCTATAGGCGAGCCTATGTGTGCTTGAGAGGTTGAGAAGTGAATCTCTTAGCTCCCTCCTACCATCATGTCTTCCCTAACCTTATGAGCTCTCCCTCTGAAACTATAAGCCCAAATAAGTTGCTTTTAGTCATGGAATTATTTTCAGAGCAACAGAAAAGCTGGTATCAGAGAGTAGGGTTGTTTCTGAGAAACACTTGACCATGTTGTTTTTTTGAGGAATGTGAAAGACTTTGGAACTTTGGACTAGACAAGTAAGTTAAATGTTGTAAGCAGAACTTAATGGCACATTCTAGTGGGAGTGTGAAACCAGAAATACTGAGAGTAGTGAAGGTCTGGCTCACGAGGTTTCTTTCATAGGGGAATAAGGAGTTTATTAGCAACAGAGCTACAAACCATTTCTATGATATTTTGGGAAAGAATATGACTGTTTTCTGTCTATGTTCTGAGAATTTATGTGAGGCTAAATTAAAAAGAAATGGACTGCTGGGTGTTTAATCTCAGCACTGAGAAGGCAGAAGCAGATGTATCTCTGTGAGTTCAAGGCCAGCCTGATCTACATAGTTTGTTTGAGGACCATCAGGGCTGCATAGAGAGATCTTGTTTCCATAATAAATAAAATAAAAAATGTAGTGGCCCAATTTCTTTAGTAAAATAAATTTCAAATCAGCATAATGTTGAATCTTCGGCATGATTATTACTAATAACTCTTATGCAGGTCTATAATGAAAAAGAGTAAATGGGGACGAAATTTAAAATGTATAGGTTGAATAGAAATAGAACACTCGGAGGCATAATATTTCAGCTAAGGCACGTGCTTAAGGAGAGACTGGGATTGTTAAGCAGAGTGGGGCCATGAAGGAAAGGCCTTCTGCTTTGCACTGGAACAATAGGAAAGGTGCTCTCGGGAAAAGACTCTACCCAAAGACTCCAATTTAAGAAAGGAGAAAGCTTAAGGGGTCGCTCACTCATAGAAAACAATTGCTTCAACACAGAAAAGCTGCTGCTAATTCAGTCAAATGGTACAAGATGTTCATCTCAAGATGGCAGTTAACTTGGCAGTTAATCCAGATGGCACTGTCTTTGAAAGCATGAAAGATTCTGGAGTGAGGGGGTCATGTAGTCTCCATAATTATAGAGAGAAACTAAAGCCAAACAACATGTGGCAATGCTGGAGTCCCTTTGAGAAGACCCTGCCAGACCATTACATGAAGTTGTGAAAGTGAAGCCTGGTTCCAGTGAAGATTACAAGATGCTGGAGATGTCAGAATTGGAAGACATCTGCCACAGAGAGCTGAATACAAGGGATAGAATCAGCTCAAAAAAGAGATGTGTGTTATATACTACACCAAAGCTATAGGACTGAGACAACTAATCCCTTTCAAACTAAAGCCCTAGATAGGGGACACAGAGATATAGGAGCCAGTAGTTTCCTTGCTGGGTTTTACTTTTGCTTTGATTTAATATTTCTTTACTATGTCCCATTTATCCCTTCTGGAGTTTTCTCAGTTTATGCTGGAGGTATGTAATTTAATTTTTGGTTTTATAGGGGTCATAGTTAAGAGATTGCCTTGAGTCTCAAAACAGACTTTGAATTTCTAAACAATGTTGAGACTTTAAGTACTATGGGGACTTCTGAAGTTGTACTAAATGCATTTTATATCATGAAAGGCCACAAACTTTTGAGGGCCAGTGAATGGAGTGTGATGATGTGTGTAAGAAATGTCTCCCATAGGCTCATTCATTTGAATATTTGATGCAGCTATGGCTTACTTACCTGGATCCCATACAGCTTCCTCAAAAGGGGCATTTTAAGGACTTTTATTTTTTATTGTAGTAATAAGGATACCCAAAACCTCCTTGACTTTTGAGGTCGTGAAAAATTTGGGGCACATAGTTTAGTTTGCAGTAGTTTTAGACTTAGACCAAACATTGTGTTCAGAGTTGACACTGGAGAAAAAAAAAGCAGCAAAACACTGAGAACTCTTGGCAGCAATGGGTTTGTAACCTATCTGGTCATACACATGAATAGTAGACAATATAAAGAAGAATATATACCATATTTCAATACTCGGGCATTTCGGGCCCTATGTGCTCAATTTAACTATCTGAATTGTGTGTTTATAAATACAACATAAAGCTTTCCACAGACTTTCATTTTAGAGAAGTATGGAGCCAAAGGATAGGGAGAACATCTCATGGTGGCTAGAAACTCCAAGAAGACATACAATGACAGGGTTTGTTCCACACAATTCTTTTCTTCTGTTTGCCATGAAAGAGTAGCACAGTATATGAGAAGTCTGGGGTATAAATGGCCAGCTTTTGATGAAGGTATGCTCAGCAAAGAATGCTCCACATCCAGAGTATCCCTCTGGGAGGTAATAACTTACCCTTCAAGGAGTGTCCATCATTTACAAAAACTGTGGCAAAAATCTTACTGAGATTCTAGAAAAAACAAACATCTAATCCATTTAAGGTAGTTACCCCTATTCCTATTTTATGAATGAGAAGATGCAAAGTTCCATGTTAGTGACTATAATTAGGCATTAAGTTAGTGAAATGGATAAAGTTCCATGTCAGGGACATAGTCTCTTTACTTTTTCATATTCACTGCTGCAATACCATCCTTTAGACAACTTTCCTGGCGCATAGTAAATGATAAATGTGTAACTAAAGAAGGAAGAAAGGAAAGAAGAAGGAGGGAGAAAAGAAGCAAGCAAGCAATTTAATTATGGCATCACAACAAAGCAGTGGCAGATTTTTAGAAATTTCTTGTGATAAATACCATATTTATGATAAAATAGTATAGCAAAGGGGAATCAGCATGGAGGGAAGTACAGGGCTGAGAAGATAGGAGCAAAGCACCAGAACTTGCTCAGGGGGATGGGATAAGTGGCAGACAGTGAGTGCTAGCTCTGACAAACCACTGTTGGCAGCCCTTGTGACAACTTGGGAGTTTACTTCAAAACTTTACAATTCATGAAGAAGCCAGAAAACGGAATACAATACAATTGGCAAAAAAAAAAAGGCAAACAACCAAAAACCAAAACAAAAAACCCTTGTGGAGAGATGTAGAGCCCAATCATAATTTACATTTGCAGATACATAGATCTCTGAATGCACGGCTTCTGCCCTGATTACTAATTAACGAGGTGCAAAACTGCCTGCTGGTAGGAGACAGTGCTGGTTATGCCAGTCTTGTGGGACAGAGGAGCTCTGTGGTCCAAGAATGTAGATGATTCTTTAATATCATTTCAGTAAATTAAAAGAACAAAATGGGGAGAGGAGGCTTGTAGAGGTGGAAGTAAAAACTCAACAAAAAATGCAAACTATCAACCCTGAAGTGTCTTGAAGAGACAAATCTCAATTTTATTGTAGACCTGATCAAATACATTTTATTTTTGCGGCAACTGTATGTTCATTTAATCGGCAGACTGAATTCTGATACGAATGTATTGGTAAAATTTAGAGAAAAATGTAGTAAGAGTTAAAAAGGTTTAATGAGAGAGCAAAAAAAAAGGGTGGCCTGCTTCTTAATGGATACTCGTTTTCCACTCATGTTCCCCAGTAGTCAGGTATTCCTGTGTTGTACCAGGAGTATATCAATATTAGCCAAATTCCACAACGTTATGACATAGGGCAAGCCTTAAACAGAGCTAATGGAAAACCACTCCTTGTCACAGTCTTCACAGCTGTTGTTGGTTATTTTTCCCTCCATAGATAAACAAGAAAGAAGAGTGGAGAAATGTTTCACCAGATATGCTAACCATAATGCCCGGAGTAGCAGCTGACCACCTTCCAGAGGGAAACAACAGCTAGAGCTGGCTCTGCCTCCCCACCTGACTTAATCTAAAGTAGCAGACATTATTATATTAGACAGTTGGTTGCCACCTACCGTTTGACTTTTCACTATCTGCAGGTTTCATCTGAATGGGATGATGCATCTAAAAATATAAAAGTGAGAAAGTAAAGACAGATTGAACAACTTTAAAACCAGTCTAAGAAATGTGGTTCTATTCAAGTACTGCTATAATTACAAGGACACATAATTAATAACAAGGCTTCTAAAGGGTGCTATTACCTTAGTTTGTTACCTAAGTTTTATGTTCAGGAATCTAACCCTCAAGCCAGGGAACACTGTAATAGTACTTAAAAACTTGAACTTTGGAGTCAGGCTGGAGTATAACCTGGCTTTGGCATTCAATATAGCTTCTACCTCTGCATTATAGGTGATTCTAGCTCTGTAATCACAGCTATGTAATCTGGGCTAGTGCAATTTCTCTATGTAGTCCCTTCATCTGTGAGATTGGGATAATAGCAACAGAGAAGGACTCTGAGAGTCAAATGAGAGCACATATGTAAAGTGCTTAATGCATAAGCAGAGCCCAGGATGTGTTGAAGAATTTAGAAATATGGAATGAATATTTAAAATTATTAAATGGTAATAATCTTTGTCTACCAGTTACTCTGTTTGATTTCTGGGTTTATCTCAAGTCTCAATAGGAAATATCTGAAGGAATATCAGTGGCTTGATTTAGGTACCAACATACACACATACAACACACACACACACACACACACACACTGAATAGTCACTGGGATATGTGGACCAACAGGAGCAAGGGCAGAAGAGAGATTTGAGCCTACTAATTCAGTTACTACATATGTGGGAATAGAGAAAACTTGTGACAAATGAAGCTGATATCCTGAACAATGGAAGACCTGGATGCTCCATGGTTCGTTATACAAAGCTGATGACACTGCTGTGTATGATCCAGAGTTTACTCCAAGCACAGAGTTTACTCCAAGCACTATTTCCAATTAAAATAAATTACTCAAACTACTTTCAAAGGTCCTCTTATTTGATATTTCATCATACCCCAAGGAACAGGGAAGTCACAGGGTGGATAGAATCACTGGCTGTGCAAAAGCTTTTATTATAATGGGTCCACTCTTTGTGAACTTTTAATTTCCCCATTGGACTTCCATTACTTGCAAACCACAGCTCTGGGTTTTATCTAATTTAAGTAAAAGGGGAATGGTACTTAGTTAGGGCACTTACATGATGGGACATTATTATCAAGTAGCGTGTATGCACCAAATACCTGCCAGTGTCTTTAGAACACCAGAGGAAGAATACAGTGAGAAAGAACTGCCAAGGGTAAGACCCTAAGTAATTCAGAGCTGCCTGTATGTCCTCAAAGGCAGGATGCTTTTATCTGTAGATTATAGGCCTCGAGATACAGCAACTACTAGTATTCCCACTCTATAACTCATATATTCAATTTGTGGTGTAACATTGAACGGGCCTGCTTGTTGGGGTTTCTGTCCCACCCGGTTCCCCTCTGCCAGCAAGCCCCAAAGAAAATCACACAGAGATCTCTAAGTTATAAAGCTGATT
>LOEQ01000340.1:12925-24759 GCA_001685075.1 Bramus lutescens | reverse complement strand
GGATGTGATCTGACCCACTGAAAAAGGTACTGAGCCACATGGCTAACATAGATCGGAATGGTGGGTTGATATAAGCTACAAGAGCTAATAAGTAGCCTGACCTAATGGGACAAATCAGCTTTATAACTTAAAGAGAGATCTCTGTGTGATTTTCTTTGGGGCTTGCCGGCTGTGGGGTACCGGGTGGGACAGAAACCCTGAACAAGCAGGCTCCTCATGTTCATGTTACATTATAGAGCAGAGACTACTTGAGGGTGATATGGAATATTACTTTAACTATGTAAAGATGTGTTACATTTGTTTATGTTGCATTTGTTTAACTAGGCAAAGATGTGTTACATCTGTTTATGGTGCATTTTTTAAAATTATGTAAAGATGTATTACATTTGTTTCACCTTGCCTGCCTAAGGCACCTGATTGGTCTAATAAAAAGCTGAATGACCATTACAAATAATGCTGCTATAAACATAATTGAACAAATGTCCTTGAAGTATAGTTGAGTATCCTTTGGGTGTATGCCCAAGAGTGGTATTGTTGGGCCTTGCGGTAGGTTGATTCCCAATTTTCTGAGCAACCGCCATCCTGATTTCCAGAGTGGTTGTACTAGTTTGCATTTCCACCAGAAATGGAGGAGTGTTCCCATTACTCCACATCTTCTCCAACATAAGCTATTATTGCATTATTTGTAATAGCCAAAACTTGGAAACAACCTAGATGCTCCTCACCCGAAGAATGGATAAAGAAAAGGTGGTATGTTTACACAATGGAGTACTACTCAGTGGTATAAAAACAATGACATCTTGAATTGCATATAAATGGATGGAACCAGAAGAAACTATCCTGAGTGATGTAACCTAGACCCAGAAACAGGATCATGGCATGTCCCCGCTCATAGGTGAATACTAGCAGTAAAGCAAAGGATAAGGAGCCTGTAATCCACAACCGCAGAGAAGCTAAGCAACAAGGAGAGCCCTAAGAGAAACATACATAGACACCCCCTAGGAAGGGGAAATAAGCAAGCTCTCCTAAGAAAATTGGGAGTGTGGGGTTGGGGTGGGGGTGTGGAGGGAAGGCATTAGTGGAGGAGGAGAAAAGGGGAGGGAGGAGGAAAACTAGAGGGGCTAGCAAGAAACCTGGCACTAAGACAAGGATGATCCCAGCTAAGACCCTAAACAATAGTGGAGAGGGTGCCTGAACTGGCCCTTGTTCTGTAGTCAGATTGATGACTATCTTAAATGTCACCACAGAACCTATATCCAGCAACTGATGGAAGCAGATGCAGAGAACCATAGTGGAGCACTGGGCTGAGCTCCCAAAGCCCAGTTGAAGAGAGAGAGAGGAGTGAGAATACGAGCAAAGATGTCAAGAACATGATGGGGGTACCCACTGAAACAGCTGACCTGAGCTAATGGAAACCTTCCAACTTTGGCCTGATAGTGAGGGAACCAGCATAGTACCAAACTAGGCCCTCTGAATGTGGGTGGTGGTTGTATGGCTGGGGTAGATTGTGAGGCCACTGGCAGTGATACCAGGATTTATTCCTGCTGCTTGTTCTAACGTTTTAGAACCCATTCTCTGGAAGGATATCCTGCTTAGCCTAGATATAGTGGGGAGGACCTTGGTCCTGCCTCAAAGCAATGTGCTAGACTTTGTTGACTTCCCATGGGAAACATTACCCTCTCTGAGGAGTGGCTAGGGGGTGAGTTGGGGGTTAGAGGGGTCAAGAATGCAGCCTCTTACCTTCTCATGCTGCAGTAGATGACCCCACACCCAANTGGCTAGGGGGTGAGTTGGGGGTTAGAGGGGGGAAGGTGGAGGGAGCAGGAGGAGGGGAGGGAGTGGGAAATGGATTGGCATGTAAATGAGAAAAGGTAGTTTTTAAAAAATAAGTTAAAAAGTTCAACAACCAATAGCTAGGCAGTAGTGGGAAAGGGGCTAGCAGACAGAGAGAATAAGTAGGCGGAAGAATCTAGGAAAGACAGAATGTGAGAAAGAGAGAGACAGACAGACAGACAGAAAAGACAGAGACACACAAAGACAGAGAAAGAGACAGAGACACACACACAGAGACAGACAGACAGACAGAAAAGACAGAGACACACAGAGACAGAGAAAGACAGACAGACAGACACACACACACAGAGAGAGAGAGAGAGAGAGAGAGAGAGAGAGAGAGAGTAAGGGAGGAAGAGAGGAGATGCCCAAGGCCAGCTGGCCAGCCAGATAGGCAGCCACCAGCCAGCCAGACACAGAGTAGGACATACAGAATGAAAGGTAAAATGCCGAGGCAAAATGTAGATCAAGAGAAACAGGTTAAATTAAGTTATAAGAGCTAGTGGGACAAGCATAAGATAAGGCTGAGAACTCCTAACCAATAATAAGTCCCTTTGTCATGATTTGGGAGCTGGTTGGTGGCCCAAATGGAAGCCTATTATATGATAATATAATGTTTAGGACTCCTAAATAGTCCTTTAAAAAAACGCTACAGAAGCAAACTGGAAAGTTCTGATTTGACCAAGGTTGGAGAGAACAAGGTTTAAGGAAGATCAACAGTGTCTCTGAGCAGGTTGTCCTTTGGTTTCATCTGTTCACCCATTTAGCCAGCATGGTCTTCTTGTGCCAGATCTAGGTTGAGGCCAGCTAGCTGTCAAAGGCCATAAGAGAGGGTTTTCCCCTCAGGGGCTGCATGACTAGAAAACACAGTGCAAACTTCTAGCAGAGCAACATGCCAAATGCTGGAGGAGAGTCAACACAGTTTCTAGGAACCAAGGGAGAAAGAAATTTTTACTTTGCTTGGAAAGGACAAAGATTCCTAGAAAACATGGCATCTAGTTCCAGTCCTGAGACTCGTTAGACTAAGAGAAGATGGCTTGTCAAACCTACAGATGTCCCATCAAAGACCCAATGGTAAGAACGAACCCGTATGTGACACTGCTTGGGTGACTAAGAACCCAAAACAGATAGGCCAGGAACCTAGGGAAAAAGAAATACTAGTGTTCTGCTAATGGAACACAGCAATAAAATAACTCCTAATGACATTCTGCCACACTCATGGATCATTGCCATCATCAGAGAAGCACAAAGATAGAGAACCACAGTCTTTTTTTATATAATTTAATTTATTTTTTTAACAAAAAGAAAACAAACTACCTTTTTTCATTTCACATACCAAAACCAGTTCCCACTCTCTCCACCAATGCCCCCTCCCCCCACCCACTCCTCAGAGATGGTAAGGCACATTGCTTTGGGAAAGGTTCAAGGCCCTCCCCACTATATCCAGGTTGAGCAACGTATCCAATCCAAAGAGAACAGGTTCCCAAGAAATTAGTATAAGCAGTAGGGATAAATCCTGGTGCTGCTTGCCAGTGGACCTGCCCCAGCCATACAATTGTCAACCACATTCATAGGGTCTACTTTGATCCTATGCTGAAGAAATACAGTCTTAAAATTTGCAGAGTAAGAGATCTTGGACCACTCAGTCCTAAATGGATGTCTCCATCAAATCCCTTCTCTCAGATCTCAGGAAACTATGTAGAAGAAGAAGACACAGGAAGAGTTTAAGAGTAAGAGGGAATGAAGAACACCAAGAAACAAGGCCTTTTAAACACAGCAGGACCAACATACATAGAAACTCAAAGAGACTACTGCAGCACACATAGCCATAGGGGGTATCAGTGACGAGAGAAGTGAACATCTCTAACCTAGAAGCAATCTCCAACTGACGATCACTTGCAAACGAAAAATTTATGTCTCCAATGGAGTTTCAATAGGGATACAAACCAAACAACTCTTTCTCCCCCTTTATTGAAAATATATTTTTTCCTCACATAATATGATTATGATCCCTCTGTTCTTCCCAGTTCCTCCTCCCCTCCCCTCCCATCTGGCTCTATTCTCTTTCTATCTCTCATTAGATAACAGGCTCTAAGGGAATATAATATAATAACACAGTAAGATAAACAAAAAGTAACACAATGGAATTGGACAAGACAAACAGAAGGAAAAGAGCCCAAGAGAAAGTACAAGAAACAGAAACCCACAAAAACATTAAATGAGAATATACAAAGTACATGGAGGGTAAAAAAGAAGAAAAATATATGAATAAAATAAAAAATTTTAAATTAAATAAAAATTTAAAAAAAAAGAGAAAGAAAAGTCCGGACACGACACTGTGAGACAAGGAGCCTCCAAAGGGGCATAAGGCCTACCCGTCACAGCGGGTTTTTCCCCCAGTGAGACTCCCTTGGAGGAAACTAACTTTTCCTTTGCAAGTGATTCTGAACTGGAGATTGCTTCTGGGCTAGAGATGGGGGCTTGTGTCCATCTCTCCCTTCAGCTCCAGCACTCTAACTGGAGCAGACCTGTGCAGGCTCTGTGCATGCCACTTCAATCTCTGTGCACTCATATGTGCACCTGTCATGTTGACTTAAAGGGCCTTGCTTCCTTGGTGGATTCATTCCCTCTGGCTCTTACACTCTTTCTGTCTCCTCTTATTTGATGGAGTCATCCCCTTTAGGACTGAGTGTTCCAAGGTGCTTCATTCACTGTATACTATCTGGCTGTGGGTCTTGACATTTGTTCTTACAGCTTCCGGAGGAAGCTTCTATGAAGATGGCTGAGCAAGGTACTGATCTATGAATATAGTAGGGTGTCATCAGCAGTCATCTGGAGCCATTTTGTTGCTAGTGTTGTTTTGTCTGTTTGCTTTTTTTTTCTCACACCAGTAGTGTTTGGGATACAAACCACTCTTAAAGACAGGCCCCACGCCCAGCAGTAGATGACCAACACAAAAGACTTCTTCAGAAGTTCTTTGTCTAATAATTTTTTGCCAGGGCATTTTTTTCGGGGGATATTTTTTAAACCTACAGATCTTTTGAGTGTAGATTATGGCTTCTGGTTTTGTGTTTTATGAGATTTTCATGTCTATGAATATGTGTGTCTGATTCTATGTGTTTATTGTGCTTTTTAGCTCTTTTTTTCTGTTCATTTTATCCTAATCCAATTTGTTTGTTTTTGTTTTATCTTGTTTTTTATTATTCTTTAGATGCCTTTTTGTTTTCTACAGAGAGAAAGCATGCAGATATGGATGGGAGGGGAGATGAGGAGGAACTTGGAAGCATTAGAAACTGTAACCAGAATACATTGCATGAAAAAGAAACTATATTCAATAAAAAAGAAAGAGTAAACATAGTTCCTTTCCAAAAAGAGTTTATCATGCAAGCAAAAACAGCAGCATAAAGTTATGAGGGTGTTAGAACAGTGTTCTCAACCTGTGGGTCTTGATCCCTTTGGGGGTCAAACAACCACCAGAAAACAAAGATATTTACATTATAATTCATAACAATGACAAAATTACAGCTATGAAGTAGCAACAAAATAATTTTATGGCTGAGGGTCACCACAACATGAGGATCTGTTATTAAAGGGTAGGAACATTATTAGGAAGGTTGAGGACCACAGTTAGAGGTTCTTGTAAGCTAATAAATTGATGGTTTGTCAAAGTGTATGGTCAGGACAGAATATTTAAGTAATAAAAGCAACCAGGCAAAGTTTTGAGTTTAGAAAAAAAAGTCAGTTTTGGTGACATCATGGAAAAGACTCAGGAGCCAGGATGGCAGGTAGTAAGCAGCCCCAATAACCCTAGGAAGGTATAAAATTAAAGTGCTAACTGCCTCTTTTAGAGATGAGAGAGAACTCTCTGCCAGACAGCCAGATAAATATAAGAGTTGTTGCTAAATTAGGGGAAATGAGAGGAAATCATTTTAGAGGAAACAATGCCCTGAAAACAGTGAATTTGTTGTGACTATGGTATAGCAAGAAGTTGGAAATGGCTCAAGCTTGAGAAAGGATCCAGTATGGGAGGTAGCAATGGAAGCCATTGGATTTAATGGACTGAAAGGAACCACGAGCAAGGACAGAACCACTGAGGGTATATATTAGGAAGGCAACATCTTAAGAGGACAGAGTGAGTTGTTGGCATGATAGGAGAGTTTTAAGAATAAGGAAGTTAGAACTGGAGAGATTACTCAGTGGCTAAGAGCACTGACTGTCCTTGTGGAAGACCTGAATTCAGTTTACAGCACCCACATGGTGGCTCAATAGTGGCTGTAACTAGCTCTAGAAGAACTCTTCTAACCTCTGGGTTAGATGCATGCATGAAAGGCAAACACTCATAGACATACATCAAAAGTAAATAAATCTTTAAAAAAAGAATAAGGAAATAATCAGAGCAGATGGTGTCGAAGGTTATAAATTCCAAAACATCTTTCTAGATTAAGCAACAAAATGTAGGGATTTTTTGTTAAAGCAGTATCTCTACTGCCAATTCCAGATTATAGGCAGTTGAGGGTGGGTAATGGGGACAACAACAGTACATATGATAAATGAAGACTAATGCTTCCATTAGTTAAGAGGGATGAATATGTAAATCTTGATAATGGTAGTGGTAGATGGCATCCTTTTCTTTGAAGATAATAAAAAACTATATGGGTTAATATATTAAAAAGAGTCAGATGAAATCCACAGTTTAAAGATACAAAAGATAGAGGTAAGTATATGTTTTATGGGAAATACAGATGAAATAAATGTGGCTCTTGCTCTCAGGAAGCCTACTGTCCATCATGGTGGTTGACACACACATTTTATAAAAGGGAATGACAAATACCAGAAGAGGAGCTGGTGCTGTGAGCATCAGGTGTAAATGCTATGGTCATCTAGACTTATCTGTGACGTGTATAGGACACTTGAGGAGGAATCTAAGAGTCACATGAGCAGCATCATTCTACTATAAGGCTGCTCTCAATTGTAGTTATGAAGGGAAAAATTGCTTCACTAAGAACACACAGCTGATTAATGATAGAGCTGGGATCAGAAATCAGATTACCCTGTTCTTAACACAGTGATGACTCTCCTGGACCACACTGCTTCTCCACAAAATGTCTAATATGGGCCTTTAGTTAAGAGCTCCAGGCTTCACTCACCAGAGTCAGGTAAACATAAATTTAGGTGAAAGCATTCTCTTTTTTCCTCTAAACTCCCCAAACACTTGATCTCTGTAGGTTCATGACTGCTATTTCAGTAATATCTTGTTCTTCATCTTCCTGTAGCTGCTCAGTATCTGACCTAAGACCATCTAGAAAGAAGAGCAGCAGTAATAAAGCAGCTACTGCCACTATATACTTGAACTCTGTTTTGTTCTTTAGTGGGCCCAGAGCGGGTAAAACCTAGTTCACAGAAATCTTGGTTGTCAGACGATGGTGAACACTGAGTGGGTGGTCACCTACTGCAAGTACATTCTGAAGATAATTTAGTCATGTAAAGCACTGCAACCTTCGAGAAAGGTGTTCAATCAGTACTATACTAAGAACGGCTCATTATCATGAACACTGTTCATTTGAGTTACAAATTTCTGATCACATACAAAAGCAGCATGGAGGAGTCACTCTCATCATGGTACTTGACGTTCTCAAAACCTGATTCAATGAACTTTGAGAGGTTTCTTGAGTGGAACAGGGAGGCTACTACAAAAGAATGGGCATTCTAGTTTGTTTCCGATTATAATAAAAGGATTTTTTTCTTCAACAAAGGGGGTTTTAAAGGTTTGATCTAGAATTATCCTGGGACTATTTATCCTTCTTTTTTTTTGCTTTTTCCATATATTGTTAGATGAGGGAAATGAAAGGAAAGCTGTCATGACGGACTATTGTAACAGATACTGAGACAGATCCAGCAAAAGTTTTCCAGAGTACAGTATGTGCTGAGATAAGACAATATGAGATCCCAGAAATGCCCAATATAGACCAAGGAAAGACAAACTGTGATGTCTTAGATGACTCAAGGTGTTCATTCTTGAATAAATCCTTGCTGAGCCTGTGACACAAAGATTGTGAGTTTGAAGTCTTCCTGGGCTACAGAATGGGTACAGGGCCAGCCTGAAAAACTGAGTAATACCATGTCTTAAAAGTCAAAGAAGACAAGTGATATAAGTTAGTGAGGGAGCATTTACGTAACATACATGAGGCCTTTGGATTAATTCCTAGTACTATAAAAAGAGCTGCAGGAAGGACATCTCAAGGAAGAGAACACATATCCAAAGGTACAAAGCAAGTGAACACAGGACGTATTGCTATTATAGAATGATGTTATGACTTTCTAACCAAAGCAAGAAGAGTTCTTAAGAGGACCATTTACCAGAAAGCACAGTAAGACTAGGAGAAGAGGTCTGTAATCATGAAAGACTTTGAAAGAAGTGATGCAAGACTACCCAACTGTGAACTAAAGCTGTCCTAGTCACCAGGACTGGCAGTTAAAAGCCACATCCTCAGCACCTTTTCAAGAACTGAAGATGAAACCAATGGTATCAGTATGGCTGCTTCTTAACACTTCCCACCTCGATGAGGGAACCTTATCTGCTGCCTAGGCTGGATGTGTCCCAAGGCTATATTTCCATGCTGTGTATGGCACCTGGACATTCTACCTGATGACAACAGAGCAGGCAAGGCTCAGAAAACTTGGTAGTTTGCTTTCCAGTGTCTAATGTGTCAGCAGTTGTAAGGGAATTCCAGAATTAGAACTACACCTGGTTCTGTGTGGCAAGTGAGCATATGATTGTTAAGACTTTTTTTTTTCTCCCTCAAAAAGTTTCCTTAGTATGTTAGTTAAATTAAGGCTATGTCTTCATGACCATATATAATAGGCCATGTCTGAAAAAAGTATTCAGTGATCTGTCTGTACTGTCACAATCAGCTTTGATGAGCGTAGGAAGTTTTATAAATACCAGTGTCTCACATGTAGAGGGTAATTTTCCTGCGTCATGATGAAACATGAGCAATGAGTCACCTACTTGTGTACTGGTAGCTAACTGAAAAACAAAACAAAGCAAAACAAACCACATATCCCTACTCTCTGTGGGGAGCATGTTTCCAGAGAACATGATAGGTGCCTTTTTTACATACAGATCCTGCTGACAGGAGTGAAGCTGACTTAACATACTTCAGGATGGCATTTTTTTTAGGAGAAAAGTTCTGAATTTGTGTTATTGCAGATTTCTTTGACTGACAGGAATCTCCTTTTCATTCTCACCCATAGTTACACATCAAGTTGCTAGCTAGTTTCTTGGTTTCTATTTAGCCTTACTTGTTTTGAAACAAATGGAACATAATGAAAAGGGAAAATTTAATAGCTGCCTCCCATTTTTACTGGGGGTAGGGTAGTTGTAATTATGGTCTTTATATAAGGGCTGCTTAATTTCCATTAACCACTGGGATTATGTGTATAGTCAAAGCAGAACCATGCAGAGCAATGTATATTACTGCAGCACACTAAGCAATGCTTCTGTGGAGCTGCTTAACTTTCAGTGAGGACCTATTTATACATTATTATTTTTTCTACCCTAAAGTTATGACTGTACACCATCTACAACAAGCAGCTTCTTCTGTGTGATGCTGCTATCTTGCATGTACTGCTACACTACACAGGATTCCTGTATAAAGCCTCCCCACTTCAATCCCTCCTCTTACTTGGTAAGTAGCATAGGGTATGCCTTCTTTTCCATTCATATATACCCTAAAACTGATCTGTCCACTACTGGTGCTCAGAATGGCAAACAGTTGAAGAGAACAAATATGTTTCATTCCTGAAAGTGTTTCAGCTTCATCACAGAAGGAGCCAGCTGTGGCTGATGAAAATGAAAATGAGGATAGAACTTCAGAACAAAGCCATTAATAAAGGTCTGTGAGGGCAACAGAGTACTGCACCTAGCCCAGAATCCAAGCATTATGCCACAGTGACAGGTACAAGGCTAGGCCACATCACCAGCAATCATTAATCAGCCCTAGACTGATTTCTCCTAACTTCTCCTCTCAGTCTAGTGATACCTACAAGGAAGAATATGATTTACAACACGTCCCTTGGGGAAAAGCAGGGATGGTGAGAGGACAAACAGCCTGGCTACACACATGAGATCTCATGTTGAAACTTGTTTAATTCTAGCCATCACCAACTGATGAGTTAATCACCTTCCACACAAGATTTAAAATAAAACATGCCATTTTAAACCTGAAATAGGTTTTAGAAAGTCACTGTTACGTATCATTAAAGCTATCCCAACCCCTTACTAGATCAGCTGTTATGTAAGCCATCATTCACATCCAAACGCTGTGTTAACTACTTAGATTATTTGTTGCCATAGTTATTTCAACATTTCTTTATAAATTCTCGAGAACGCTGTTATCCTCTGAAGATACACATTCATGAGAGAAGCAGGGTATACAAGATTCATCTCTATCTGGCCACAGGGTCACAGGGCCATTCATAATAGCTCGTTTGAAGCATTAGGACTGAGTTACCACCATAGGTACATGCAGAATTTTCAATCACTGTTTGCTGGCATATTTTTATATACATGCTTAATCTGGGAAAAATAGGATTTGAATGGAATAGAAATAAGAAAAATGACATATAATTTTCCCATAGCAAATCACAACTGGAAAAATAAACTCAGTAAAAAAAATTATGACTTCCTCATAGTCATTGAGCTATGTGGAGTGCCCAATAAAGTTATTGTTATCTTTTCTATACAAAAGTTGCTCTGAGGGGTTTTTAAAAAAGTATATTTGAGCTGGGCAGTGGTGGTGCACGCCTTTAATCCCAGCCCTTGGGAGGCAGAGGCAGGTGGATCTCTGTGAGTTTGAGACCAGCCTGGTCTACAAGAGCTAGTTCCAGGACAGGCACCAAAAACAAAGAAACAAGCAAACAAACAAACAAACAAAACTACAGAGAAACCCTGTCTCGAAAATCCAAAAAAAAAAGTATATTTGAAAGCTAAAAAGATGCATTGTTAAAGAATGGCCTTTTCTGGTTCTTGGAAGGAATGCTCAACTCCCAATTTTTTGATACATAATAATAATATAGTGATAGATAACTCAGAATTCTGTATCTGTTTTTGGCTTAGTGGGCTCCAACTCAGCCTTTCTAAGCCACAATAACATGAGCTATTTATATTTCTGCTAGAATAATGTAGTGTATTAAAGGGGATAAAATAAGTAATATAACTATTTAGTCCTGGCAAAATATAAAATAAAATACAGCAAGAAAATTAGATTACTCTGGGTAAAATTCTATGAGGGAATTTGGAGTCTATTATGATGATTAAGACATCATTGCTGACAGATTACTCTAATCGGCTGTCAAATAACATTCCCAACCCCATCTGTAACTTGGCGTCCTAGTTATTCAGTCCACGTTACCTTTTGCGTATAAAACACACACCAAACAAGAGAGGTACAGACTAGCATTTATTATATTCATTAGCTATGATTAGGTTCTGTTTTCATACTAAATAAAAACACAAGCTTCCATTTTGGTTTATTTGTTCCTAAAATTAGAAGAGAAAGGAATAATTTTAAAATAAGAAGCACAGGCTATGAATAAAAAGTAACTAATAAAAAGTACAAACCTTTCAGAGACAGTGATATTTAAAAATGGTAATCCTTTTATTTTCTTTGGCACATTAATGATAAGGGAAAACACATGCTACTTTAAAAATTATGGTTTATTTTACTTCTGTGTGATTGAGTATTTGCCTGCATTTATGTATGTACACCACATCCATGCCTGGTGCCCTAGGAAACCAAAAGAAGGCATCAGATTTCCTTAAAGTGGGATTACAGATACTTGTGAATTTTTATGTGCATACCAAACCTGAGTCTTCTGCAAGAACAGCAAATGCTCTTAACCACTGAAGCATCTATATAGCCCTATTCCGGTGCCACTTTATTTCTTAACAGATCTGTTTCACAACTGGTGATTTCTCTTTTTCGTTTTTTTTTTTTTTT
>LOEQ01000340.1:0-12876 GCA_001685075.1 Bramus lutescens | reverse complement strand
GCCTTGAACTCACAGAGATCTCCCTGCCTCTGCCTCCTGAGTGCTGGGATTAAAAGCGTGCGCCACCACCTGGCAACAGCTAGTGATTTCTACAATAAAAGGCACTGTGCTTAGCAGTTACTGTATGCGAGTTTCTTGGGTAGTACTTCAGTCCTTCCACATTTGTCACTGCATCTCTGTGATATAAACACCTGGTCTAGATAAACGTACTACCAACTAAAAGCAAAATTTGCTAAGATTGTGCCTAGGTCTTAAGATCTACTTGTATTAAAGACAAAAACACCCCCCCCAACACAAAAACAAAACAAAATAAAGTTATGAAGCAGTTTAAAAATGGAGATAAAGAAGGATTCAGGATAAGAAAAACCTTACAGAATTACAATGCTGCTGAAATTAAACACACAACAGCTACAATTAGAGCAAAAGACCACAAAAAACTTTGTGTGAACACAGCTGGAAGATCAGTCACTACTGATTAATGAGCCAAGATGAATAGAAAGGTAATAATGTAGCCTTTCTTATCACCAGAATCCTTTCTGACTATTTCTTTTCGTTGTGGTACTGCCTTCCAAAGTCAACAATTGCTCCAATGATCATTCTTCCATATATTAAACAGGTGGAAATCAGACCTGAGGTTCAGTGGAGCAAGACAACATATACACTGAAACAGTAATGTCTTACCTGGCTAATGATGAGCTACTTAATGATTTGGTAGCTTGTGTACACTTCTAGTATGAAATTCCACATGCCATAAATTTAGTATAATCTTATACTTTAGGAGAAATGAGTTTAGTTTTTAAAATATATTATCCCTTTTGGTATTAGTCTCCTACCCATAACTGTCACATGTGGCTTCTGGCTCTGTCCCCAGCATTAGTTGTTTTCAGGTTCACCAACTCCTTAGCCCCAGAGTTGGGATGAACAGAGCCCTGCATGCAGGCAAGAGGTAACACTGCAGTCTCTCCTGCTAACCTTCATTCTGCGGGAAGATGCCCAGTTGATTTCCTTCACCCCTCTGCCTGGGACTCCAAGGCCTGATTTTTCTTTTAGTAGTGAGTGCCTGAGAGCCTCCTCATCTGGTTTACTTAACACTTTTTTCCCCAATGTTCTCTTCCTTAGTAATGATTTTTTGAATTTCTTCCCAGAGAAATCTTTACTCAGACTTTTAAAGCCACACCACTGCTTCATCCTCACAGGAAATGGTTTGAGAAAGAAATCTATCCAAGAGGACTTAGGTTTTAGTGACCTTGCAGAAAACCGAGGTGCTGGATTGAGAGTATTGCTCCTGGAGTCCCCTCTGGCACAGCAACAACCTTCCCCACAGAGCACTCTGCCTTGGCCTTTAACATGTTTAATTTTCTTATCTTTGGAGTTCCCAGATTAGACCTGTTTTTACTTATTTTTTCCCCTTATCATACTTCAGTCCTACAGTCAGTACCTTAGTTAGGTCCTCATTTCTGCTCATGTAAATGCCTTCAGCTCCTCCTCACCAGTTCTGGTCATTGCCTTCCAAACTGTTTTCTACACCATTACCTTCTGAATGCTCTTTAAATTTAGGTCTAGAAGTTTTCTCTTGCTCAAAAACTCATAAGCATCTTCTAAATTCAGTTCCAACTCTCTGGCCTATATTTTAGGCTACCGTATGCTTCAACCTAGTAGTATTGTCAGGCTTGTTTCTCATTGCAATACTGTATTTCTCTTTTATTCAAATAGGTTGACTCTTCTTGGAACTTCTGCCATATGCTAATCCACAAAAAAGGATCAGAACCCTTTCTTATGCATATAAACATGTTGTTTCTTTTGGCAACATAACTGCTGTAATCTATTCTAGACAAAGCTTACCCTTCAAACTAGAATAAAACTGTTACTTTTATTGATTACCCATGTCTTAATAGGATAATTTCCTAATTCAAATTCAGCTATTGCATAGCAAAAAAACTGCATTATTTCAGATCACTGATAAAAAGTTTTCAAAGTTTAATTTTACAGGCTATTTACTTTCAGAGTTTTGGAGAGTTTTCCAGAAATTCCTCTACAATATTTATTAGATTTATTTATATTTTAGGTTAAAACACTTAAAGATTTAAAAACTTTTAATTTTCTCTCTGTGTATGTGTACCTGAGAGTAGGTGTGCTGTGGGATGGTCTTTCTGTATGCTGTGAATATGTGTTACTTTCATTGGTTGAAAAAGCTGAATTGGCTTTTTCTATAGCCAGGCAGAATAAGGCTTGGCAGGAAAGCCCAATGGAGATACAGGGAGAAGGAGGGAGGAGTCTCCTCTGTGTGCTGTGATTACCATTAATGAATAAAGAAACTGTCTTGGCCTGTTATAGGGGAAAAGAACAGACCTAGGGGGAGAAAACTGAAGTGAATGCTGGGAGAAAGGAGGCAGGGTCAGAGAGAGAGCATGGATCCGCCACCGGAGATAGACGTGCTGAAACTTTGCTGGTAGGCCACGACCTTGGGGTGATACACAGATTAATGGAGATGGGTTAAATTAAGATGTAAGAGTTAGTCAATAAGAAGCTAGAGCTAATGGGCCAAGCAGTGATTTAATTGATACAGTATCTGTGTGGTTATTTTGGTTCTGGGTGGCCAGGACAAACAAGCAGCCTCCTCTTACAGTCGAGAGAGATGCCAGCAGCCACCCAAGGACTAAGATGCCAGAGCACCACCAGTAAGCCATGGATCACATGGCAATATATAGATTAATAGAAATGGGCTAATTTAAATGTAAGAGCTAGCTAGTAATAAGCCTGAGTCATTGACCAACCTTATATAATTAATATAAGCCTCTGCATGGTATTCAGGGCATGAGAGAAATGTCTGATTACACAGGTTTCTGAGGTCAGAGGTGATGGATCTTGTGGAGCTGGAGTTACAGGTAGTTGTGAGATACTCTAGAGACCAAATTCAGATCCTCTGCAAGAGGACTATGTATGTCTAACCACTGAACCATCTCCCAAGTCCCACATTTACTAGTTTTAATCAAGTAAATTTAAACACAGTCTTAGTAACCTTACATTGTATTGTAAGTTCACTATGACTTAGTGGTAAGTATTTTGTACCCAATGCAAAATTTCCTTCATCTACTTCAAACAACCTTAATGCCGTATTATCGCTGGTGTTTTATTTAGAAATCTAGAGTTTCCTTTTGGCTTTAAGACAATCTAAACTCAGCACAGAAATACTCCAAAAAAGCAAATTGTTAAAACATGTGTTGTAGAATATTATTTTAAGATGTGTTACATTTGTTTATGTTGTGAAACATTTGTTTAATGATGCAAAGATGTGTTGCATTCTTTTATGTTGCATTTGTTTAACTCTGTGAAGCCGTGTTACTTTGCCTGTCTAAAACACCTGACTGGTCTAATAAAGAGCTGAATGATCAATAGCAAGGCAGGAGAAAGGATAGGCGGAATTGGCAGGCAGAGAGGATAAATAGAAGGAGAAAAAGATTAAGGATTGAGTGAGAGGAGGAGGAGGATTCTAGAAGCCAGCCACCCAGCTACACAGCAAGCCATAGGGTGAAAAGTCAAGAAATAGAGAAAGGTAAAATGCCAGAGGCAAAGATATGTGGGATAATTAATTTAAAAAAGCTTGCTACAAGTAAGCCAAGCTAAGGCCAGACATTTATAAGTTACCATAAGTCTCCATATGTGTTTATGTGGGAGATATGTGGTGGGCCCCCCAAAAGAGGAAAAAGTCAAAAGAGTAAAGCATTAGAAAAACCAACTACACCTCTGGCTCAAAATTAATTTGCAAAACTTAAGTTAACAGTAATTTATCTTGAACTTGACAGGATACAGCTAATTTTATTAACACAATGGAAAAGCATCACCAAATTATATATTCCAGTGGTACTTTCATAGCATAGTTTCTGAATCATGAATTGAATAATTTTTAAGCCACATTAGTTCATGCCTAAAATATCAACCTCTCTGCAATTGCAACCTCTCATTAAAAAAATACATGATTTGATTGATTTACAATAGACAAGTAAATTCCATACCTTAATCAACATTATTATTCCATGTTTTTATTAAGCTGCCTCTGTATGTTTGGGATTTCTACTAACTGAATAAGAGCAAATAAAGTATTTTTTTCTAAATTATGTCTAAGACAAAATGATTCAAATTATCTCTCTGTGTGTCTCATCTCTTGTCTTCCCTGCACCCCACTCCCCTTCCATACACACCTGGTCAAAATAAATTCCAGTAAACAGAGATGACAAATTGAGAAAAAATTTCTTATGGACGATTTCGTATCATCCCCAGTAAAATGCACAATAAAATGCAAATTCATTAAACATCTGAGCAAGACATCTGACACTATGATAGCACTTCTATTGATCCATCTCAGCTCTTACCACAGTACTAATTCTGGTTGAAATTCTGCCAAATGAAGACCTTCTTTCTAGTGCTGCAAATTCTTTAGAATCTGGGCTTCATTTAATGATCTCATTTTGATTTGTGCCTTCTACTTGATTATGGGACATCTTTTGCCAACTTTAGAAATTATCTGTTGGCAGAGCTTAGGGAAATCAGGATGATAGTTCAACTATTTTATTAAAAAAGCTTTATATTTAGGCCCAGTCTTCTAAACATTAAATTCAAAGCTTATGCTTTCAAATACAAAGTCTGTACCCAAAATTTAAATGGCAAGACAAAGGCAGAGAAGGTTATAAGGGCAACTTAGAAATGAAGCTGGAAACCATGGACAGACAGCACTTACCGGCAAAAGCAAATCTACTTTCTTTTTAAAAAAATATTTATTTATTTATTATGTATACAATATTCTTCTGTCTGTGTGTCACCCAGTTTTTGTTATTTTTGTGTTTCTGCTGCAAGATATGGATATCAATGCTTACACACTATTTTGAACATGCCAAGAGTAGTATACAATTCTAGGGCACTGACTAATTCCATCCCAGCTTTACTCATTCAAGGCTGCATTTGGCAAAGAGAACAGTTTTCATAGTGATAAGCTAAAGAAGCCCTTAATCCCGTCTATGCTTTTATTAGTTGTGATAATTGAACTCTGAACTGTTAAGAGGAAGGAAATCTAGAGATACTACTAAGGTAAGATATGGGATTTCTTCACTCCCTGGAAATTGGTAATAATAAGGGAACACACAGGAATGGGGGGAGATGAGGATGGTTTCTGTCTTAGTTGGTTCACCTATTTACTAAAGTAACAAAAAGAGAAAGGTAGAAAAACGACTTTAACATTACAATTTTCTGTGGACCATCTGACTGAATCTGTTCAATAATGACTATTAGATATTTATATTTTAGGGCTTAGCAGAAAACACAATTTTGAGATTTGGAATTCCAGGTCCTGGCTATTACAAATAATGCTGCTATAAACATAGCTGAACAAATGTCCTTATAGTATGACTGAGCATCTTTTGGGTGTATGATGGTTCCTGAGATAGGTTGATTCCCAATTTTCTGAGAAACCGCCATACTGATCTCCAGAGTGGTTGTAGAAGTTTGCATTGCCACCAGCAATGGAGGAGTGTTCCCCTTATTCCACATCCTCTTCAGCATGAGCTATCATTGGTGTTTTTGATCTTAGCCATTTTAACTGGTATAAAATGGTAAGAGTCATTTTGATTTGCATTTCACTGATGATTAAGGATGTAGAACATTTACTTAAGTGTCTTTTGGCCATTTGAGATTCTTTTGTTGAGAATTTTCTGTTTAGTTCTGTACCCCATTTTTAATTGAATTATTTGGAATTTTGATGTCTAATTTCTTGAGTCCTTTATACATTTTGGAGATCAGTCCTCTGTATGTTGGGTTGGTGAACATCTTTTCCCATTCAGTAGGTGGCTTTTTTGTCTCACTGACTGTATCCTTTGCTTTAACAGAAGCTTCTCAGTTTCAGAAGGTCCCGTTTATTTATTGTTTCTCTCAGTATCTGTGCTACTGGTGTTATATTTAGGAAGTGGTCTCCTGTGCCCATGCATTGAAAGCTACTTCCCATTTTCTCTTCTATCAGGTTCAGGGTGGTCAGAATTATATTAAGGTCTTGGAGGGATCAGGGACATAAGGAACATATCTAAACACAATAAAAGCAATATACAGCAAGCTGACAGCCACCATCAAATTAAATGGAGAAAACCTCAAACAATTCCACTAAAATCAGGAACAAGACAATGCTGTCCACTCTCTCCATATCTATTCAACATAGTCCTTGAAGTTCTGGCTAGACAACAAAAGGAGATCAAGGGAATTAATTCATATTGGAAAAGAAGAAGTCAAACTTTTGCTACCTGCAGATGATATTATACATAAGTGACCCCCAGAACTCTACCAGGGAACTCCTACAGCTGATAAATACCTTTAGTAATGCGGCAAAATACAAGATCAACTCAAAAAAAAAATCAGTAGCCCTCCTACACACAAATGATAAAGAAGCTGAGAATCAGAGAAACATCACAATAGCCACAAATAACATAAAATATCTTGGGGTAGCACTAACCAAAAGTGAAAGACCTGTTCAACAAGAACTTTAAGACTTTGAAGAAAGAAACTGAAGAAGATAGCAGAAAATAGAAAGATCCTCCATGCTCTTGGATAGGTAGAATCAACATAATAAAAATGGCAACCCCTCTAAAAGCAATCTATAGATTTAATGTAATCCCCATCAAAATTCCAACACAATTATTCACAGACCCCTGAAAGAACAATACTCAACTTTATATGGAAAAACAAAAACCCAGGATAGCCAAAACAATCCTGTACAATAAAGGGACTTTTGGAGACATCACCATCCCTGATATCAAGCTCTATTATAGAGCTACAATAATTAAAACAGCTTGGTATTGGCATAAAAACAGTCAGGTGGACCAATGGGATCAAACCAGAGACCTGAATATTAATCTACACACCTATGAACACCTGATTTTTGACAAAGAAGCTAAAATTATACAATGGAAAAAAGAAAGCATCTCCAACAAATGGTGCTGGCATAACTAGATGGCAACATATAGAAGAATGCAAATAGATCCATATCTTCAGGCACAAAACCCAAGTCCAATTGGAATTTCATGGTCTATTAAAGTTGTAGATGATATGTAAATGATTGCCAGGGGTCTAGAGCAAATCAGTATTTTAGGAGTTTTTTTAAATCATACTTTTTGTCCTCTATAAAACATAAAAATTCATTATTTTGGGGGAAATATTAATATTCTCTTCACTGCGTGATTAAGGCATTGTGAAGGTACATGGCCCTTTAAGATGCTTCACTGTGTTCTCTTGTATACTCGACTGTTCTCTAATCCAGTTTCTTCTATCTTCTAACTGTAGGAGAGACCCAAGAATTCCTTTTAAAAATGAGTGTCAGTTAGGCAGTGGTGGTGCATGCCTTTAATCCCAGCACTTGGGAGGCAGAGGCAGAGGAAGAGGCAGAGGCAGGCGGATCTCTGTGAGTTTGAGGCCAGCCTGGAGTACAAAAGCTAGTTCTAGGACAGGCTCCAAAGCTACAGAGAAACCATGTGTTAACCCCCCCAAAAGAAAAAAGAATGTCAAGTATGAGCAGATGATGTATTTATCTTCTCATTGTTTAGTATTTTACTGAACTCTAAACTAAACATGACCTTTTCCAGCAAAACTTTTAAAAGTTACCCCCAAACAACCATGTTATAATAAAATATTAACATTCAAGTATCATATTCAGATAAGAAAGTCAAGACAGAATGCTAGAGAACACAACAAAATTATTCAAATTGTAGCATCTATTTAAATACATCTATGGGAGGATGAAGATATTGTATAAGAGTATGAGATGCTATTTTGGGAAATTAGACAAGTTGGGACTTCACTTTGACAGAGCTGCCTCTCCTTAGAGCCCAGCTGAGGATCCTACACAATCTTTCATCTTCCTTTTCATATCTAAGAATGTAGCTATCTCATCTAAATCAAATCATGTAAAATAGTACACCATGGGCATCTCCTTAAAACCACTACAGTTCTTTCAGTTATCAGGACCATCTTAGTGGCACTACTAAAGATTTCCAAAAGGATGAAAATATCTTTAATTTTGTTCTTTTCTTCTTTTCCAAGTAACAAGATTCATCAAGTGGGCTCAGAGTACAGACTTTAATTTTCCTAGTGAGCTGGGATGCTAATTGTGACCATGTGTTTTTGCTTCTGTGTAAGCAGCTGACTTCAGATGTTTCTCAAGTTTAAGGGTCAAGGAGATTTAACTCATAGACTCAAAGGCGTACATACTGATGAGAAAGCAGTAAGGATTAAAATTAAAAAAAAACACCAGTAAGAAAGAGCTATTCTTTTGTTCCCAGTCTACCAGTTCGGCCCCAAACAGTTACTAAAATACAAAAATGAGTAGAGGATGTGTAGATGAACAGTGACAAACTATATACAAACTCAGCTGACAGGATTTTTACTCCAAGTTAGATATTTGGCTGTGATGAAAAAATAAGCACAATTTATGCATCTTTTGTTTCAAGAGAGGACTGATTTTTATCTTCCAACCCACACATCTCTTTCTGAATGTCCCTTTCTGTTTAGATTTAGCATGCCACCTGGCTGACACTAGTCTTTGAGATTGTTTTCATCTTGGCATGTGCATTATCCCCATTTTGTTTCTTTTACTACATGGATCCATGATCTGCTTTATATTTGGTCAACTAACTGAAGCTCAACCTTTGATACTTATGAGGTAACAAATGCCTGTACTAACAAACCGGTATTAAGGATATCTGATGGGCTATAAGCAATCACAAAAAATCCAAACTGTGAAAATCTCCTGATCTATAAGAAATAAGGTTAGTGCTCAAGAACTAAGCAGAAATGAACTCTTATAGCTGTTCAGGGCAGATGACATTCTTGTGAAGTCTTCCAAACTGCAGAAAGATAATTGTATACACAGCAACCCTTATTATGCAGTAGTAGATCTATTGTAGCATTCATGTGGTAGTAGTTAAACTTTTTTCCTCAGCAAAAGTCTCTCAAGCTGTGGGCATCAAGAAAAACAGCAGAATAAATGCTTTGCTTTCCTATCAAGCAATTTCAGACTCATGAATGATGAAGCAGAAAGAACTCTACATTCTTATGGCTTCTACACAGTAGATATGGGCTGCTGAGTATTACTGATTAACTCATTGTGGGTAGAAAATTGTTCCTTAAGCTTTAGGATTACTGGCCAGGAAGAACAAAAATAACACAAAGGCAAACTGCTTGAAATAGCACCAATTCCATTAATCTCCTCATCGACTAGGATGTATTAATTCTATGTAGGTCTCATTCAAAGATTTTTCCCAGTAGGTTAGGTTTAAAGTACCAATGACAGGAAAAAATAGAATTATGCACTAAAGATTCTAGAAAATACAGGCCACCCTTGTAGATCTATTTACTTCTTTTTCCTAGATGGTCAGGTCACCTTACTCTTCTTTTGAACATCTGAACAAAGAGTCAGTATAATGAGTTTTTATGGCATGGCAGCTTTTTGCTTCTTTTTAGTTGTTAGCCAAGGGGGTGTAACAATTCAGTGATCACAAAAGGTACATCTTTACATATATTCAGAGTTGACTTATGTTGTGTTATAAGAGAAACCTAGGAATACAGTACTGGTAACACGTAGTCCTATCAAAAAGTTCCTCTGAACTGTTAGTGTATGTATGACCTATGACTTAATTTAACTTTTAAAAAGTGTGTACTGTACACATAATGATGTTTTATCCTACAGACAAGAAGCACTGCAAAATGAATATCACAACAACTATAAGAAGTGAAAAACAAAAAAAGCAAGCAAACAAATTTATGTGAATGTCTGGTAAGAACTAGGGATCCCATTTAATTACAGGTCTGGAGTAGAGCCTGAGAGTTTAATTTCTTACCAAGTCTCAGGTCATGTTAATGCTGGTAGTCTGAAGACCACACCTTGAATTAGCAAGATCACCCTGTACTTGGAGGAAGATACTCTATCAAGAGAGGAAGCACTCTATCAAGGTGAAGCCAGATAAATCACGGAAATATAACAGGGATGTAGAAATTGCTTGTAATAAACTGAACTGGTTCCTTACTTGGGTCTAAAATGTAACTAAACATTGGATGAAATCATAGTATTTCTGTCTTTACTGTGTCTGTCTAATTTGGGACCACCTGCTCCCCTTTGTATGTATTTAGGTATGTTGTAATAGTTGACATTGTCAACTTGACAGGATCAGAATCACCCAGGAGCCAAACATCTGGGCATGCCTGTGAGGGAGTTACTTGACTGGGTCTGAGGTGGAAAGGCCCATTCTAAATTCCATGGGTTGCGATGATGCATTCAAAAGGAGAAAATGAGCTGAGTACAGCTTCTGTCTCTCTCTGTTCTTGGCTGTGGATGCCTCACATTCTTGCTATCATGATTTTCTTGCCACAGTGGACTGTATTCTTGAACAGTGAGCTTAACCAAACCTTTCCTTCTTCAAGTTACTTTGGTTAGGTATTTTATCACAACAAGGGGATAACTAATATTCACATTAAACCTGTCAAGGTGCATCTATCTAAAAACTACAATATCTAACTGGTCTCATTCTTCTTCAAAGCTAAAGTCACAAAGGTAAGAGTAACTGGGACACCTTACTATCAGCATACTACAATGACCAACATATTATATTCCTGATCTCCAGTAGGTGCCTAAATGTCTTGAGTCAAATCTTCCTAAACCTGCATTCACCATGGATTTCAGGAAAGCAGACTCTCACAGGACAAACTCCTTGAGGCAATTATTCATGATGGCAAGTCTGTAGCTTAAGCATGAGAAACAACTCGTTCCTTCAAATAATGACTCTTTGGACCACCTTGTAGAACCAGAACTGAGAGAAGGGTCACAGACTATGCTTTGGCCAAGACAGTTTAATTATGCTTATCTCTAAACCCATGTCACAATTTTCCTCTATTTAAACATAAAGCTAATGTCAGTATGTGAAGATGAAATTGGGTCACTGTAGCCTTTATCGGTTTCTCTTCCCAATGCACACTGATTAAACCCTCTTTGTCTGCTTTTCACTATTAGTATTACTTGTTTCTTTATTCGATGAACTGTGATGGTTGGCTAAGTCTAGCTTGCTGGGCTAGCTGGGTCCAGGGCTTCTGTCTTAAAACCCCAGTTACAGAAAAAAGAAAAATTGGTGTTTGTTCATCAATGTCCAGTCCTTGAAGCTGATACTGGCTTCTTCTTAAGCTAACAGTTCTGAAACTTACCTGACACTGGAATCACTTAGGAAGCTTTAAAATACTGATGTCTGGCTCTACCTAAGAAAGACTCTTATTTAATCTATCCACCCATGGTACAGCTTTGGTATATATAGTTTTAAAAGCTTCCCAGACAAAGTTGGGAATCACTGCCCTGGTTGTAGATACAAAACAGCCTTGAAGACTAAGGGCAGCTTTTATTTCCTTCAACATATGATCATTTTAGGTAAATGGTCAGAAAGATAATTATTATTCCTTTAGGTTTTCCTTAGAAAATTGAAATGAGGAAACACCACCAATAGCCTCCTATGAAAGAGGAAAACCCAAGAGTATGCTGGTAATATGGACTCTGAATTTTTGATTCTTTAAAGTAATGTGCTTGGCATAATCTTATACGCAAATTGTGAGAACATGACATGATTTGTTGTCCCATCTCCACCAATATTTGGTTGTGTTATTGTTAGCACAGAACCCATCACCTGACCTTTTGGGTTTCAGTTTCTTCATCTATAAAGTGCAAAGGTTGGCTAATATAAGCTCCTACAATATGTGAACTATCATTAGATTTAGCCTACTTTATTTCCTCCATATGTCTTATTCTTCTGTTGACCCACATAACAAACTGAAACAAAGAGAAACCTATTTTATTTGGCTATAGGATTTCCTGAGATTCTGACTATTATTAATTTAACAATTTTTGTTAATGATCGATGAATTTTTTATATTTTGTCAACTGTGATTCAGAAGTGACTTAAGTCACTTTATGACCAAGATTCTCTAGTGATTCAGTGGTACTTGTCTTGTGAGCACATATTAGAGCTGTGGTTATGATTATCTTCTATGAGCTGCATACAGACAAAACAAGACAAAAGACAAAAAAAAGGAACTAATCAAAATCCAGGCTAGAATCTATACACCCACTTAAATGACATCTTACAAATAATAGTGCATAAGTTAGATCTAGCAACAGACTGGAAAGTCAGGATGAGTTAAACCTCAATTAAATGACAGTTGTCCTTTATGTTATATAGTAAGCCATAGTCAGAGGTTTTGCTTTCCATGGTCAAATACAGCCTTAAAACCATGCCTGGAAATTTTCCAGAGGTAATTTGTAAGTTTTAAACACCATGCTATTATGAGCTTTATGTTGAAACGTTTTTCAGTCCTTCCCGATTGTGAGCCTGTCCTTTATCTGACATACCAATATTATACTGTATGAATTTAAAAGTATGTTTGCAAGAAAGAACTACATACAGGGTTCAGTACTATTAAGTTTCAGGTATAAAATGGGGGTAATGAAACCCATCTCCCATGGGTAAATACACTTTTTAGTTGAATCTAGTTAGACAAAGTCATAAAAGATATTGATTTTGTTATTTAAAAAATTCCTTATTATGCATAATTACTTTAGCTGTCTTAATCTTAGCAGACTTCTGGTTGAAAAAGGCAACCAGAAAAAGAAAAAATCATTACTATTTTATTTATATGTAATCAGATACAGGTAGGTAGGTAAGTAGGTAGTACTCTTGATTCATTTCCCAGGACATAGTAAACACAAACACTATTACTTTTTAAATTTTTTTAAAGCTTTATTTTTAGTTTATATGTATAATTACTTTAGCTGTCTTAATCTTAGCAGACTTCTGGTTGAAAAAGGCAACC
>LOEQ01000339.1:456813-473500 GCA_001685075.1 Bramus lutescens | reverse complement strand
TTCTTTATTAACCAATGAAAATAACACATAGACAGATGACCCTCCTACATCATAACACTTAAACAAAAACATGATAACAGTACATTTCCTCCTTTGATGCCAACTATTCTCAGTGAAAAGTATGTTCCCTCAAGATGACCCTTGGAAATATTTCAAACTTTTTTTCTCTGTTCAGACATTTTTATGTGGCTCACATTTCTTATCAGCTAAGGTAGAAGATACAATAAAATTTCATAGATAACTTTATTCTAGTAGGTTTCTAGCCAGACACAGGGGCACATATTAGCTTAGCAAGGAAGATTGTTATAGAACATCATAAACACAAACCCTAGGGGAAGGTAACGTGCAATGAACAAAGCAGTTGAATATTGCAATGGCACTCTTGTCCAATCTGAAAGCTCAGATCAAATTCCCTGCAGATTTCATCAGTTTTACATTTCATCATCTCTAGCAGTTTGCTGTTAATAAGCCATGAGTGAACAATGGAGTGAGGATACAATGTTTGAAGCTTCCTTATCATGGGAAATGTTCAAAATACCTTTTGTGTGCTCTGGTTAAGCAAGGTTGATTATTATTATTAACATGTTTGTTGGCAGGGAACAATATGACGTACACAAGTAATATAACTTCTGTATGATTATTTGGGGTTTGGGAAGCTGGGAATGAACAAACAGCCTTCCTACTACAGACTAGTTAGTTTTCACGCTCAGGGATTGGTTGCTTTCATGCTCAGTTGGTCAAGGGCAGATTTGGCTCTGGATTCATGGTCAGGATGTGTTTCTTTGGTTGTCTCGTTTAACTTAGAGCACTAAAGGCTAAAAATGAAAAACCTGATCCAAAATTTAAAGAACTGAGACATCTTCCAATGCTCTAAAAATTTACAATCACATTTTTCCTACAAAGAAAACCCACCTTTTAAGTTTTTTAATTATTATTTTTATTATGATCTACTGCATAGAAAACCTGGGCTAGTCTAGCTCAGACAGCACGACCACGTCCAATCAGGTAAATATCAGACAAACTAAGGTTGAAAGATACCCACAAAACAATTGGTCTTATTTTTCCAAGTCATTAAGGTCAAGGAAGACAAAGAAAGGGAGTGTGTGTGTGTGTGTGTGTGTGTGTGTGTGTGTAAGGGGGGGCTTTTCTCTGCATGAAAAGACATCAATGGGTAAATTGCAAAATCCAAATAGGGCCTGTGTTTTAGAAAATAGTATTATACCCATGGAAACTCAGTGGTATTTTAATTGTCTTGTTTGTTCATTTGTTTTAAGAAAATGTAACTATATTTTCTTTTGTTTCTGTTTTAAGGTGCTCCAAGGTCCTGTGCATCCTAGGGTAAAGGCTGCAGTTCTGCTTATTTTAGGAAAAACACTCAAAAGTATGCACAAACAAATGTAAGCTTTTCATTGGAAACTATCACAAACAGTTTAAGGCTAGAGGCAGGGACAATATATAAAATGAGAAATGGTCAAAATATTCATACTGGGAAACATGACTAAAAGATTAGAATTTTTGTACTATTCTTGCAAGAACAAACAGTTTTAAAGGGTGTAACAGGAACACTTAGTTATGGTGTTACTGAACATACAATTCAAGTTTAGGAAAGGGTCCTTGACTTCATGGAATTTACCCCTTCACAGTTTCCCTTATCAATAAATTAAGTTGTCACTTAAATATTTCTCTTCAGTTTATGTATATGAATACAGAACCATGACATTACAGTTCTAAAAGCTGAAAATTTCAGTTTTTCAAGCAAACAGAATACATAGCTTAAATACTTTGAATGTTTTCCTGTTACTTTCAAATTGGAATAATATTACAAAAATGTTGCCAGAAACCCTTCAGTTCATTGTAAATTAATATTTATGTGTAAACTAATATTTAAGGATATATATACTTAAACCTTGAGGTTTTATAATTTAAAATATAATTTATATAAACATTTTAAAATCTAAAACCATTATTTTCAGTTTTAGTAGACCTAACATTAGATGCATTTATGCCACAAAAATCTGATGAGTTAGGTTCTACTAGTCATGTAAAACGCAGCTCTTTCTGAAATTCCATGCTTTCTCTAGCTTCAAATGTGTCCCTTTCCCATGTTAACTGTTATGTTATGTTTCAGATGTGAAGATTCGGATGCCAATAAGAGTAATCTTCTTCCACCCCACAATCAGAATCAATCATTCCTCATGGGAGTTGCCATAAGTCTTTATTAAACAAAGTTTATTGAGGATGTCTTAATATATACATTAAACACTATGCCAATATGAATGATGGTACCCTCACACTAGGGAACCTGAAAAGGAAGATTAGAAATCCAAGGCTATGTAAGAAGCTCGAGGCCAGTCTGTGATACAGGAAACCCTGTCTTAGTCAGCCAACCAATCAAAAAATCAACCAACAAAACAACAACAGCAAAATCAACCAAGTCAAACCAAAATAAAAATAAAATTCACCATCTAAGACACTGTGATATCTGAAAATGGCAACCCAGAGCTGGAAATATCAATTTTATGCTGCAATAAACATGGTCTTCAAATATGACCAAACTATTATTTGGGAAAATGTTAACACCTGCTTCTGTTTTCTTTGAAGTAATAGGGCAGACATGTAAGTAAGCAGCTCAGGTGTAGAACTATATTCACTGGGATGTACCCACCCAGGACTCATTTATTCCTGTTTCAGTGTATAACCCTCTAAACTAGATGCTAACTGACTCAAAACAAGGAGTTAACTCTGAATAAACTGTGGTTTGCCATGGTATTAAGAATGCTAATATTCTTAAAAAGCATCAAGGGTAATCTTTCAGTTTAAGAATACATTCAACTAAGATTTCAGGTAAACTTACTATTTCAATCTGTCACTCATATATCCCTAGTCAGGTGCCCATCATCGAGCTGACAGCTCCATGAATCATTTATTGGGAGACAGAAATTATTCAGGGAAAGACTGACTGTTTTCTATATGACAGAGTCCCTTGGGAAAACAATTGGAATCTGGCCTCAGGGAATGGAGATGTAGACACTTGCAGCCTGACAACAAGGCAAAGAAATGTATTGCTGTCTTACTCACAATTTCTAGGAAACTGTCTTCCAGTCCCCAGCTCTTGAGTTGCCAATGCCCAAGCAAAGAGCCATGCTAGGACTAGAATGCTCAGATTCACACAGATTTAATAGGGGTGACAAACCACAAAGACACAGAGAAGTGACATCAACTTAAGGCACAAGAAGAAAGCAACCAAGCAACATAGTCACAAGTGAGTGTCTCAATGCGTCTGACCACATTTCTTTCCACAGTATATTCCTACACTGCTACACTCCAGCTAGTCAACAGTCAACTTTATGGAAATGCCTCAGTTCCATATTATGAACAGAATGGTGTTCAATGGTCTCAGTAAGAAAAAAAAAGCTTTAGATGAACTATCACAGTCAAATAATAGTTTATAGAATGAATAAGCCAGGAAAGCCTTGCTGCATGCTCAGTACATAAAGTAAACTGAGTCAGAGTCTTCCCCTACAGAATGACAATCACTGATAATCCAGCGCTTACTTGGCTCTATGGCCAAAGACAAGACCCACTTGAGTTGCTTGGAAACATCCCAAAACATGAATCAGTTTCTCTTCTTCATGGCCTTTCATGGGGCACCTACTGCTTCTATCTTTCTGACACAGTAATCCCTCAAGAAACAAAGAAAGTATAGTCTTAAAGGGGACACAGGTGGCAAAAGCTGGTAAAGATCAAAGTCAGGAGAAAGTACCACAAACCAGTTTTTACTATTTCCTTAAAAAGAAAAGCTCTAAGAGACACCAAAGCAATGTAAATTTATTGAAGTTGCCTGTTCATATGGGTTCCTCAAATAAAAAGCCCTAATATAGACCACCTGACTTAGAGTTAGTTCACTGAATTAAAATTCTCACTTGTCAATCTCCAGCTCCCCCTTCTCTCAGTCTTTCTCCTCCTTCCCCCCCTTCTGCCTCCTTCCCTGACTCCAAATATCAATAAATGCATCTATTACTATTCACCAAAGACCTTGATTACAGAAAGCACAGGTCTTCCACATATGAATGTAAAGAGGATACATGTGTCCTACTTTGGTACTGCATCTCAGATCCAAAGAGATGCCCATTCAAGATCCAAAGAGACACCCATTCAAGATCCAAAGAGACGCCCATTCAAGATCTAAAGAAACACCCATTCAAGATCCAAAGAGACGCACATTCAAGAGATTGTGCAACAACTGCTGCACTCAGTTATCTACTATTTTTCTACACAATTTATAACAATGGATTGTTTAAAGATGGATTTTGAGTAGTTGTGGCTTTTCATAGAAAAACAAGTTTTACTATAATTTTTAAAAGGTCAATTTTTGTTGAATCCAAAAAGACAGTGTGATGTATCCCTGTGACCACATTTTTAAGCATCACATCTCAAAGATAACTCTGTGTATTGTTACTATTTTCTTCCTCTGAGTACTCAGAGTACTCTCGCAATATCTATCCTCCCGTATGCAGTCGATTATTTCTGTTAGTCACTGTGGTTGGTAGTTTGAAAGAAATTGGCCCCCAAAAGGAGTGGCACTATTAGGAGGTGTGGCTTTGTTGAAGTACGTGTGGCCTTGTTGGAAGAAGTGTATCACTGTGGAGGCAGACTTTGAGGTCTCATACATGCGCAAGCTAAGCCCAGTGTCTCAGACCACTTCCTTTTGCCTGTGAGTCAAGATGTAGGACTGTCGGCTACTTTTCCAGCACCATGTCTACCTTCAGGCTACCATCTTGCATCATGATGATACCATTATGACTAAACCTCTGAAAATGTAAGCCACCCCAATGAAATGTCTTTCCTTTATATGAGTTGCCCTGGTCATGGTGTCTCTTCACAGCAATAGAAACCTTAACTAAGACAGTCACTAAATCTGACTTGATGCTGGTAACACTGAAAGACATTAGATTTACAAACATGAATCTTGGTCTGAGTCCCCTCTTAACTCAGTCTATTTTGGGGAGAAAGCAATTTGAAAGGAAATCACTCTTTTTATTTAAACACAATTACTAACAATCAACCATGGAGGAGTAAGAGCAACTGGGCCAAGTAGCCTCCAACCTGCCCCATGAGCTACATTTTTTTCAGTGGGGTTCACGTGAATTACAATTCTTTTTAAAAAGGGATGCTATTTTCCTTCAGGAATTAAAAGAAACTTTGTTGGCTCCTAAAGACTGATGAAAACACACTGGCATTTTAATGACTTTGCTAAATAGACACATAAAAACTAACTAAGTAGATCTCTGTGAGTTCAAAGCCAGCCTTGTCTACATAGCAAGTTCCAGGACAGCCAGAGCTACATAGAGAGACCCTGTCTCAAAACAAGCAAACAACAATAAAACAACAAAAACAAAAAAGACTTGGCAGGGATATAATAAATGTATGAATGGAAAGTTAGAATCTAGCTGCTGTTCCAGCCTCATAAGCCTTAGACTATAGCACATTCTCCTCTAACAGCAGCAGGTACTAAGACACTGTCTGAATCTCTACCTATAGACTTTTAGGTGTTAAGGCCAGGCTTTTTTACCTAGGGAAGTGAGTTTGCATTAAAGGGAGTACTGGTGGCCACACACCCTGCTTCCCATCTCCTGCCTGCTGCCTGGGAATCAGCTTAGATGTGGGCTTGGGCTGTGAAACCACTCCCATCCTCAGAAAGGTTTAGAGGTCCTTTCTTTCTCCAGAAACCCTATCATGCTATCTCTGGTGCTCTGGCCTGAGTTCCCCTCCAAACTCCCCATTATGTTTACGCTGTTTCATCTATAATTATTCTAATAACTTCCTTCCCTGAACCACCTTTCTTAGTGTTCCTCTGAACCCCATATCCAGGACCTTTCAACAAGCAGCATGCATCCATACACTCCAAATTCATAGATTTCTAACCTGATCATTATCAGCTGACTTATGAGATCAAGCTGTATATTGTTTTACCTATCTGAGGCTGTCAATTCTAAGAACTACCTACTGCTATGATTTTCTATATACAGGTGGAATTAAAATACAAAGTTTATGGATTGATTCTATTTTAAGAAACTATGTTAACTGAAACTAGAAAGTCAACATCCTCAGAAAATGCCTTCAGCAAATATAGACAAAATTAATACATTTATTTGTTGAAGAATCCATTTAAATAGACAAGACACAGTTACTAAGCAAAATATAGTACCTGAACATTATTCAACCTTGCTATGTTAAAAATAAAAAAATGAAATGAATTATCTTTATAGCTGTTCAGTTGTTTTTCTTGGTTTTGTTTTGTTTCTAATTCTATGAGTTAATATCAGTGAAATGAAGCAGAAGCTCGTGACAATTTGTTATGGAAAAACTCAACATATCAATTTGCTTTAGAAATCAGTATGTATCATGAGCATTCAAAATGTTCACAATATCTGAGAAATTACCAAAACCAGAAAAATCTTCATAAAGATGCTTTCACTGTCCATGGTATTGATAAGTTCAGAGTAACTGTATACTTAGTTGCTGATAATTTGGCAAAATATATTAAATCTACTTGCAAAATACCATGGAACCATTAAAAATTAGAAGTTATATTAAGTGAGTGTATTTTCAAAAATTAGTTACTGTTTTCAAAAGCAGATACCATTACATAATTAAATAAAGAAGCTAAGTTATTTAATATAGTATGACTTTAAACCATAAGTTCTAACAAACTATTCAATTAAGAGGTATAAAAGAAAATATAAGGAATATCTTTTTACTATTAGATTTTCACTATTAGGTTTTAAAAAGGAAATGTTGCATTTATACTGAAAATCTTTCCTTAAGAACTAGAATCTTTTATATTGTACATGCATTCACATCTAACAGGGGCTTCTCTCTCGCAGTAGATAAAGAGGATGTATCTACCTCCTTGCGGATGCAATGAAGCCTTACAAGTAAACAAAGTGTTTACAGATGCACTTAAAAGATAATAGTGATCATTCCTACTCCTTGAAACAGAAACACACACATTCACATACAGGCATGCACATACACACACAGACACAGACACACACACACACAGATAAATACACACACATTTACAGACACACACATACACACAGAAACACACATTCACACACAGGCATGCAACACACACAGGGAAATACACACATTCACATACAGGTATTCACACACAAGTTAAAACCAACCAGATTAGTAAGAACTTGCATTTAAAGGTCAGGTGGTTCAGGCCTACAATCCCAGCACTCAGGAGGTAGGATCACCACAAATCTGAGGCAAGCCTGCTCTACATACTGAGTTCAGGCTAGCCAGCGCTACACAGTGAGACTCCATCTCAAAAACCAAACCAACCAAGGAACCAACAACCAACCAACAGTACCAGCATAAGACCTACATAAATCAAGCTGCTTTAGGTTAACAGTTTATGTATCTCTGCTAACAATACAAGCTGCACAAGGAAGAAGAAATCTAGAATGAAAGAAGACCATTTACTTGAAAAAAAGTACAAAACTCACTCTTTATGATCATGATCTTTATAAAGTAAGCATTATAGTTAAATATTTCTACAATGTGAGCAGTATCAATAGATACTGCATAATCTCCTGTCCTTACCATAGTTATAACATAGGTACAGTCAACAAATGGGAAGTAATTTGGTACAATATGATCTTCTAGCAGTCACAGAATTGTAGAAACAATGCTGGAAAATAGATTAAATTATTTGATGTAGCACAGATAATAAAAACCCAAAGAGAGATATTGGGGTTGAACCTGAAGATCAGAAAAGCAAAGCAGCCAAGCCAATAGAGAGCTCTTACTTCTAAGAAATCCTCAGACTAAAAGGCAGCAAGTTCCTGTCTCATCTCGGCTTACATTCCTCTCTAGTGCTGGGATTAAAGTCGTGAGCCACCACCACCTGGATTGGTTTCTGCACTGATTTAGTGTAGCCCAGGGTGGCCTTGAACTCACACAGATCATTTGCTTCTGCCTCCCAATGAGATTAAAGGTGTCTGACACCACTGCCTGGCCTCTAGTGGCTTAGTTTTACCTTCTGGTCTTCAGGAAAGCTTTATTTATAAAACATAAATATCACCATAATTTGAAGTAACCATATTCCAGGAACAAAAACATCTAAATTTGTCTAGGAAATGTGAAATTCTTAATATACTCATTTTATGTGATTTTAATCAATTTATTTCCAATTTCAATGGTTTAAACAAAGAATCAGTAATTGGAGGGTTATCACAACCTCTCCTCCAAACCTTCCTCACACCTTTGTTGTTTTTAAGCACCAACTGTCTAGAACAGGTATGATTGCTAAAAGTAGCTTTCAGGGGAAGTTCTGTATGAATTTAAGTAACTTATGAACTAGTCTTCTAAAGTACTCTGTCAATAGATTTCCTTTCCCTAAGTCACTCAGTTTTATTTGGGCAGTGGTGATGCAGTTAGTACTGAGCTAACTGTGCATGTGGCTTTACAGGCAGAGATCTGCATGAATGCTCTAAGTGATGACTATTATGATGCACCGTATGTGGAGACCTTGAGTCTTGCTTAGTTTAGCTGATTTGACAGGCATATGTCTTTTTGTGTGGCACATAATGCGTGTTAGTTAACCTCTCCAACAGCTTTGACTTTCTCATTGCAGGTGATGCCTAACGTCTTCCTTGGCTCTGAATGCCCATTTTCCCTGCCAGCTGTCTCCAATTCAACCTACTCCCTGCTTTGAAGGTTTATTGCATGAACTCCTGGAGAGGTTTCTTTGTCCTCTGACATGAAATGCACTTGGACAGTGAGGAGCTACGGTCTCTGCCCATTGTCAGAGCTCCTCTAAGAGCTTTGTGAAATTTTAAGTGATGGTATTATTTAGTTCACAAAGAGGAGTGTGTGTCTGTGCATGCGCGCGCGCGCGCGTGTGTGTGTGTGTGTGTGTGTGTGNAGAGAGGGAGGGAGGGAGGGAGGGAATATGAGAAAATATAAATGTGGCCCCATGGAACTTCTGATCAATAAATACTTTTAATATCTAGTTTGTTAAATGTGTATACTGCTATAAAATACTATTTTCTCATGGCAATATGCCAGAGCAAAGTCTTAGTAGAAAATATCTTTAACACAAAGAAGTGTCCTAGGAATTAAAAATGAAGTGCAATTTGTGTGATTATATATAACATGTTTATTTTGGCATGGAAAAGATACAAATTTCTATATTTATGAATAAAGAATATGGTCAAATTACAATTGTGAGTACAGATTTCTACATAAAACAATTTCTCCACAAACAAGTCTATAAAATATGTCTATGTACACTATGTGGTTCACTACTAGTACTGTTTATGTATGCTATTAAATACAGTTTTCTAATTGTAACATTTTGTTTTTACCCCATGCTTAAGGATACTATTTTTCTTTCTGACAAATCAATCTTAGACAACTACACTGCTTCAGTGCTTGTGAGATAGTGTGTTTGCACAGCTCTTGAGGAAGTCTCCTTGCTTCAGGACTTTTTGCAGTGGGAGCTGGCCTAATTAAATAAAATAATGAATGAGTTTGGGCACTGAGAGGAAGTAGTTTAAAGCACAGAAGAGAATAGTTCATTGTAGTTGAGCTGATTTTATTATAACAGTCTGGAATAGCAAAAAGCATGCCAATTTAGCTGAAAATGCTCATTAGTTTTTATAAGCAGAAAAGTAAGGACACTCATTATTAATGGCATCATATCCAAATATAATTATGACCACTTAGGTACAAAAAATAATTCTTGCACATTTAACTATATTAAGAGGTTTTAAGTTTAAAAATGATGTTATTTCCTGTGAAATGTTTAAAAATATGTAAAGGAATATGAGTTAAATTATGTGAGAAAATACTTCTTTGTCAATGTGTAAAATAGAATTAGTGTTAATTAGAAACAGAAGCTGTCTTTCAGAGCTCTCTGGGAAAGTATATATTTTTGATATATACATTTGCCAGCATTTTCTGCAGCCAGCTCTTTTATCTTCAATGAGAGTGACGCTGATGGCTGCAAATGAGCACTTTATTACAAGTATCTTTGGTTCAAAGCAAAAGGTTTTTCTTCCATTTCTTATGATGCCACACAGTAACTTGAACACTACTTAAAACAAAAAATTTACCCATTAATAATTTAAATATTTATAAAATTTCAGCAAAAGCTGCCTCATTATAAAGCATCAAAGCCCATTAACTGTGGTACCTAATTATCTGTGATGATGGGAAAACTAATAAAATTGAAAAAAATTCCTAAAAGCCACTTTCTTGATGTGCACACAAATCCCCAGCCCTAAGAGAACGTGAATGCTACTGTTATATGGTAAGGCAAACAGATGTACTGATGTCCCAGGAAGGTCTCTGGATGGAAGTATCCCTCCACAATGGCACTTTAGCATTATATGAGGAAGGATCAGAAACCTTGCCTAGTGCTGGTTTCAGAAACAAAAATTTCCTCACTAACATAAATCCCACTCTATTTTATAGAGATTGATGCAATACAACCTGTATAAAATAATACTAAATATTTATCTTTGAATCTGTAATTTAAGTTCCTTATCAACAAGTTTCTAACAGTCCTAAAATAACTGGTATAGACTCTCACATCTTCTTACTGTGGTAACAAATGATTCCATGGGATTAGAAACAGATCCAAATCACCTTCTTTGTTCAGTAATACTCAATTTGTCATTTAATTGTATACTTGTCTTAATGGAAATAAACTTCAGATAAACGTGTATAATCAAAGATATTTTCTCACATCAAGAACTATTTTTCAAAATTCCCCTTAAAACATACAGTATCATTAACTCTAGATAATGGCTGTTATTAAACTTCTGAGAAATAAGCCACCATAGTCTCCACCCGTGAAGATCTATAAAAGGGTTCTTGAAGACTGTCCCTAAGTAGAATATCAAACAACACTAGGAAGCTGACCAACCCAGGTACCACCCAGGCATAGACCAGGGCAATGAGTTGGTGCAGCCCACTGAATCTATGAACTGCTGGAGCATGCGAAGGGAATGAACCTACAGATCCAAGACAGCAAGGATCTCCATGACAGAACAACAGGCTATGCAAGAGCAGCTCAGTGAGGGCCCTCTATCGGTGGTGTAGCAGAGACCAGAGGCCGAGGCAGACCAAGGGCTTTTGGCAATGAACACTTAGTCACAAGCAAAGATACAATACAGATTCGATGACAAGACTCAGTCTGTTTTTGTTTTCTTTTCTTATTTTGTTTGGATTAGGTGTGTGTGTGGGTCTTTTGAACGTGGTTTTGATGGGGGGTGCAAGGGCAGAGGGCAGATTCAAAGAGATGGGGAGATAAGTGGTATCAGAATGCATAAAGTGAAATCCCCAAAGAATGAGTAAAAAAAAATCATAGCACATCTATCTACAGTAGAGAAAAATCACACAATTTTATCTGTCTACCCTTTGACCACACATCACAGTTAACACATCTTTAAAACTAAAGAGAAGGAAATCTAGTTTCATGATTTATAAACAGAAAAAAAGGAGATATAAAATGATGTATGACCCATTTCTTTAATCCCAGCACTCAAGAGGCAGAGGCAAATGGATCTCTGTGAATTCCAAACAAGCCTAAGCTACACCGAAGTTCTAAGCCAGCCAGAGTTACATAGTGAGACCTTGTCTGAAAAATAAAATAAAATTAAATAATGTGAAGTTAAGTAAAATAAAATGAGCCATACACTATGAAGTTTTAAGATTTTAAGCCACATAGGGTGTTGGAGAAACAGAACAATTCACAGCTGATTGAAAATTGAGTTAAGACAGAAATTAAGAAAGATATTAAATTATTTTTAGAATTGAATGAAAATTAAAACACATACTCAAACTTAGGGGACACAATGAATATAGATCCATTTCTATTACCCTGTACAAAACTCAAATACAAATGGATTAAGGACCTCAACATTAAATCAGACACCCTAAATCTGATAAAAAGATTCTATAGCACAATACTCACTAAGAATGCTAATAGACTCTTAGACCCATTTTTTATTGAAAAGAAAAATCACATATATGAAATTAAAGGAAAAAGAAAGTGGGGAATAGGCTTGAACTCATTGGTATAGGAAAATACTAAAATATACATAATTAAATATAAAAATTACCCAGTTAAAAAGTGGAGTATAGATATAAATAGGGAGTTCTTAAGAAATGAAACACAAATGGCTAAAATCACTTTTAAAGAGTTCAATACACTGAGCCATCATGGAAATTCAAATTAAAACTACTTTGAGATTTCATCTTATGGTAGTCAGAATGGCCAACATTAACAAAATATATGACAGCAGATGCTGGCAAGGATGAAGGTAAAAGGGAACACTTATTCATTGCCAGTGGGAGTGCAAACTTGTAAAGCCACTATGAAAAATCAATGTGGATGGATGTTCCTCAGAAAGCTGAAAATTGATCTACCACTAGCTATAGTACTTGTGGGCACATAGCCAAAGGACTCAACACCATACTACCAAAAGCCTTTTGAAAAGATATATGAGAACCCAGTACTATAAAAGTTTCCTAAACTATATTCATAAATGAAAGAAATTCAACTGGAGTCACTATATAATGGGGGAGACAAGTGCTCCAACTATACAGTTTATACCATTAAGTGTTAGCAGAGGCTGTCTGTTTGTTCCTGGCTGCTCAGACCCAAAATAATCACACAGAAACTATATTATTTGCAATACTGTTTGGCCAATAGCTTAAGCATATTTCTAGCGAGCTCTTATAACCTAAACTAACCCATCTCCATTATCTATGCTTCACCACGAGGTTGTGAACTATCAGCAAAGTTTAGGTGGAGGCATCTGTCTCCTGTGGTAGCTACATGGGTTTTAAAATATGTCATCAAAGGAAAAAGAAGAATTAATGAAGTCAATGTAGGAAAATGTGGAAAACATTAAATCTGAATGATATAAAATTCTAAAAATAAAAATAAAATAAAAACTCACTGGATAGTTAAATACAACTGAAGAGACACTTTGAGCATGAGAAGATGGTTCTGAGATGAGTATCCATACTGAACATAAAACCTTCACCAACAAGCAAACCAAAGCTCACCTTCCTTTGGGCTGACAGCAGCAGGAAGGCTGTTCCAGTCAAGGGTCCAAGAAGGACAAGGGTGTGGAGAAAATATCGCTTCAATGCCTTTTTCCTAAAAAATGGAAGGAAGCTTTCCAAGTTAGTGCTTAATAAAATCTGTTTTCAAAGGCAACATTTCTATTTTTTGCACTGACAAAGATAATTAAAATTAACCATATGTCTACCAAAATATTTAGTTCTATAAGAAAATACAAAATGTTATTAAAAAACATAAAATGTCTTCAAAATATTATTCTGAAATCAGTATATTGCTATTATATTTTATTTGAAGTAATAAAAAGTAATGCTGAAAACATGTAATAGTAAGCAAACAATTATACTAGGTTAGGAATAGATAAATAGCTCAGGAGTAAAAAGCATTAGTTACTCTTTCAGAGGACCTAGATTTGGTTATGAACACTCATATGGTGGCTCATAACCATCCTTAACACTACTTACAGGGAAGCCAATGTCTTCTGAATTCCTCTGGTACCAAGAAAATATGTGGTGCACATACAAACATACACACATATACAAAACACCATACACATAAATAAATAAACCATACATATATATGGAATAATAAGAGAAAATTCACTTGAAAACAAAATAAATTTATAGAGATAAAAGAAACCTGACATTCCATAGCCCATCAATGTCTACCTTTACACATGAAAAAACACTTATTTAAACTGTAAGCTACATTTACTATACTTTAAAACTGTCAACAAAACTCACAACCCAGAATGTCACCTTATCAGTTTATCTGATGGTAGTATCTCTAATAAATTCTAAAATTTTAGAGAAAAACTATTTTTTTATTCATTAAATTGTCTTTTATGGTTCTTACCTATATAAGAAATCATGTATCTATAGCTAAGCATGGTGAAACACTGCTTTAATCCCAGCACTTGGATCAGGAAATGAAGGCTAGCCTGGGTTACATAAGATCCATCTCAAACCAATCAATAACCAACCAAACATTGTAAATGTATTATTTGTTCTATAGACAGTGACACGACACATATTAAGATTTATAATATTCCACTCACAAAATGTACCACATCCTACAACATAGATGATCACTGTTCAGATATTATCATCTCTAGGAAGCCTATAAAAGAAAATGTAGCATCAGGGATGGTGGTATTCATCTCTAAGTCTCAGCACTAAAAAGTCTGAGAAAGAAGAATAGCTTCAGCCCACAAATGAGGCCAGAGTAGTCAACATTAAGAACCCTCACCTTTCTCAAGAGAAAACAAAACAAGTAAAATATAATAAAAATTAATGATGATTCACCTTTAACTATCTAGTAACAGTTACTCATGAGATTACTTGCCATTTTGAAAACTAAATTGAATTTGGGTCCCAAAAGAAAAAGAGAATAATCATTTTACTAGGGATACAGGTATAACTATAGATCCAGAAATCAAGTACTAGTTTCTAGAAGAATAAATAACACATTACTCTGAAATCACCTATCTCATTTCTATTACCTTTACTCTGATTTTGGTATTACTCATTTCCAATCTTATTCCTGCTTTAGGGTCTTTTCAAAAAACTACAACTATATTGAGATACTACTTGTACACAACAAAATGTAACTTTGAAAAATGGTGCGGGAAGTCCAGAAAAAAAACAGAGTTTAACATAGCTTCTTGCTTTGTTTGCTGGTGGTTTCTTTAAGAGAGGTCTTCCTGATTCGGTGATAGCAAAAGAGTTCAGTTTCTGAACAGCAGCTTCCTGGGTCGTGCTGCCAGCACAAACTCAGTGTCTTTCAGGAGGCCGAGCATTTAATGGGGTATGTAAGCAACGTGTTACAATCTGCCCATTGGCTCAACATGGACCCTCTGCATACTTGGAATGAGGGTGGTGTGCTTGGCTTGCAGAGGAAGCAAACATGCCTCTGCCATGTTGGACTGGGTGGATCAAGCAGGCAGGGCTGTACTGGCCCTAGCCACACCCACTTAGCATTAAAAAAAGGATGCTTCTGGTCAGAAAATATTTACAGATACAAAATAAAGACAGATTCATATTTAAAAAAAAAGACCTCTAAATTAATCGCAGTGTTTGATAAATGTATCTAGGCTTGGGAGAGAAAATAAAAAGAGTACAGAGTTATAAAAAGAAGTAAATCATTAAAAAATAAAACAAAGTCTTTAAAGAGACAGTAAACTTGTAGAAAAGTAATAGAATAAGAAAAATAAGCCATGAAAAGATAGATTATACACAGAGAGTCTGGATTATGTATACTATTGTGTTTTCTTTAAATTATTTGACTGTGAAGGAGCTAAATACAAAGAGTCATTTCACTGTATGGGCTGCTAAGCTAAACCAACACACACATATATAAAATATACATTAGAGGTATCTTAATTCCAAAATTTGGGTCTAAGGACTTATTACTTTGGAAAAGAGGTTCTGCTTTTGTTTCCACAGAGGATGAGAACCTGTGGAATCCTTCCAGACTAATGTGGTTTGATGGACCAAGACCACATAAAAGGTAGCCGTAAATGTCCCCCAAAATTACTTCACCCAACAAAAACTAGGAAGCATTTTGGAAAGAACTATTCCCAAATTCCCTAAATGATTGTTTATAAATGTTTGTTTACATTTAAAGGGGGATATGCAATAGAGATTTGCATTGGTATAGATATTGCTTTATTGATACAAATTTAAGATCGATCTTGTTTTATATATATATTTCTGCTCTTGATTAAGGTATTGTGTTTGTGCAGCTCATTAAAAAATGTAATGTATAATTAAGNGGATGAGAACCTGTGGAATCCTTCCAGACTAATGTGGTTTGATGGACCAAGACCACATAAAAGGTAGCCGTAAATGTCCCCCAAAATTACTTCACCCAACAAAAACTAGGAAGCATTTTGGAAAGAACTATTCCCAAATTCCCTAAATGATTGTTTATAAATGTTTGTTTACATTTAAAGGGGGATATGCAATAGAGATTTGCATTGGTATAGATATTGCTTTATTGATACAAATTTAAGATCGATCTTGTTTTATATATATATTTCTGCTCTTGATTAAGGTATTGTGTTTGTGCAGCTCATTAAAAAATGTAATGTATAATTAAGAAATATAGATTAATAGATAACTATATAATAGTCAAGTTTGTAGTCATGTTAGTTAGGTTTTCTAGATATATAGAGACATTTTTCAGTTAGATAGGTATTCTTCAAACATTTCAGAGACCTTCAGAATATGGCATTTAAAATATTTTAATATCTTAGGGCTTTTCATGACAATGAAACACATCTGCTCCTGGCAGCAGCAGTCTACCTCAAGAAGATGATATGCATCAAAGGGGTTCCTCATGGAGTTTGTTAGCCATTTGGGCAAGAAACTGCTCTTTCCTGGACTGCTTGATGTTAGATAATCTGCAGGACACAGAAGAAAGTGACTAACAAACTGCCAATATAGGTGGAACTATCTTTGAAATTTCCTGCTTCATAGAAAAGTCTTCTGGATACTTTAGCATAGAATACATAGAAAAGTAGGCTGAATATGGATGCCCCAACGGTACAGAAGAACTTTGGGTGACTGTCCA
>LOEQ01000339.1:435221-456804 GCA_001685075.1 Bramus lutescens | reverse complement strand
TTGGGTGACTGTCCAGGTAGCAAGATGTCTCTGTCATTTCTAGAGTTTTGGAAGCTGCTTACAATGCACTTCTTGTTTACTTAGGTGATATTATGTCCTTCTGGGGTCTTTGATGGAGTTGAAGAATAGAGAGTTATAGTTATAGTTTTCCTTAGTTATGTAAGAGATAAAGTAGATATAAATGTTGTTACTATAATTCTTGCTAGATAACTGTTTTGTTATATGTAATTTTACTATGTTAAAGTTAATACTTTCCTTTTTATTTAAACAGAAAAGGGGAAATGGGAGGACCTTCTGCATATGTGTTGCTTTTATTGGTTAATGAATAAAGAAGCTGGCTTGGCCTGTGATAGGGCAAAGTAGAGACAGGCAGGGATGGGCGACCAACTGAATGCTGGGAGAAAGAAAGCAGAGTCAGTGAGAAGCCATAGAGCTGCCAGAGGGGAAAGAAGAGAGGCACCAGCCAAAATCTTACCTGTAGGTCACAAAACTCATGGAAAAAGACAAAATAATAGAAATGGGTTAAGATATAAGAGTTAGCCAGAAATATGCTTAAGCTATTGCCTAAACAGTGATTCAAATAATATAGTTTCTGAGTGATTATTTCAGGAGTCTGGGTAGCCAGGAAACAAACGAGCAGCCTCTCCAACAACAGAAAAGTAAATTGAGGTATTCATTTTTCTGTATTTTTAATCTGTAAATATAATTTAATGATTTATTTAAATTATATTTCTTTAAATTTAACTTTAAATCATCACCTTAAGTGTAAAGAGTACAATCTTCCAGAACAATAAAGGCTATTGCCATTGGCTTTGGCTACCTCCCAGAACTTAATGGCAAGATCCAATTGTTAAAGACACCACACACTTCAGAGACAGGATTTGGAGGAACTGAGCTAAAATGACCTGAAAGCTTTAACAGTATCTATAGGTACCATGCAAGCTACCAAGGGAGAAAAGCAATCAATAGTTCTCCTAAGCTGTAAAGGCTATGAACCACAAAAATGACAAGCATGAATGATACCCACAAACATGCAATAGTGGCATCTTCATCCTATGGTTAACCAATAGCTATTTAATTGGACTTAAGGCCTGCTTACTGGAGGAGAGAATTCCTGCCTAGTACTGTAAACATAGCACCTACCTATGTCTGCTGATGTCATAGAACCTAAGGAGAACCCACTACTGCCTAACTCAATTCTAAATACTTAACCTTACACCTCTATATAAGGGGAGCCTTACTCCAATCAAAAATGAAAACTACTGTAGAAATCCACAAATGGTCAAAATGCAAAGAGTAAGAAAGAGTACGTTATGTGCCAAGCCCAGCTGATACAACAACACAAGGCCTAAGGCTCAGGGAACATTGAAGAAGGTACAGATTATAACATCCAGGGGCTAGCATGTTTTCTTCAAGATAGTGTCTTCAATATATAGGAAAGAAACTGCCCCCATGAAATTATCATACCAACTTCAGATTGGGAAAATACTACATGGCACTATCACTAGATGAAAATCTATAGGCACTTACAGCTACTGAGAGAGAACCAGTCTGCCACAGGAAGGTAAGTTAGCCAGTCTCAAGTGGACACCCTTAAACACATATAAACACAAGCAACACTAAGTGGATTCAGTGGAGTTTGTTTGTTTGTTTTGGGATTTGTGCGTGTGTGCGCGCGCGTGTGTCTGTCTGTATGTATGTATGTATGTAATGAAAATACTAAAGAAAAGGCCATGAATTTGAGAGTGGAGTGACACAAAAAAGTTGGAGAAGAAACAGGGAAGGTAGAAATGATATAAATACAGTACTCATGTATAAAACCCTCAAGATTGAAGTTAAAAATATTGAAATCCTGACACTTGTATGAAAAATAGATGGAGATTATCATGTTAATCTAAATAAAACAGACTAAGAAAGATTAATTCAATAAATAACTAAAATGAAGACTGAAATCAAGCTCTGTAAAACAGCAAGCTTAGGTTAAAATGATATACTTGACTAGATATGGTTACATTGGTCTACAATGTGAATATTTAAAAATTCTTTAAGAAAGAATACTACTTTTAAACAATGTATTTTTGCATTGGTTCCAAAGACGAACAGTATAAAAACTATTCAATTAATTGAGGTCTATCTGAACACAAACCTAGCAGAAACATTATTTGGTAAATAAAGATATGAATAGCTATATGAAAAATGTATAATAGATAACATGAGAAAATGATTAATAATTGGGAAAGAATGCTCAAAGGGATTTAAAAAAAAAAAAAACAAAAAACAAGCTAAATACCATTAACNGGAAAGAATGCTCAAAGGGATTTAAAAAAAAAAAAAAACAAAAAACAAGCTAAATACCATTAACTTGGTCACAGTTGGTCTTGGTCCTCCCGTAAATAAAGGATCATTTTGTTCCTCTACGGCTATTACTTCATTAGAGTTCAGGTGTGATTTACTTGCAGAATTCAGCAATTCAGGCAAACACAGAAAGTGGATCCCACACTTAGAAGCTGCTGTTTTTACTTTTGGCACTTCCTGAATCCTCTGATACCAAGAGGCTAGCAGTGGAAACTGTTCCAGCTTCTCAGAAAACTTCTTGCAGATAATTACCTGGAGAAGAAAAAGGATGTTTTAAAATATGTATTTTTGACTCTTTATAACAGTAGCAATGAAGTATCATAAAACTCACACATCTCAAAGGTAACATTCAAACGAACTTCAAGAAATTCAAATGACTGCAAAACTACCACCCCAATCCAGTTCTATGATCCCATAACCCTTCAACAATCTGCAGTAACTTTCTGCACTCATAACCAGTTGCAGGTAGACAGTGGCTGATTTTCAATGTTTATAATGGCTGCCTCTCACACAAGTGAATAAAATAAAAAAAGTAATTGTCTTTTTCACTTAGCATTATGTTTCCAACACTCACTCATATTTGTTTATCATTACAGTACTTTCTTTGTTAGCAGTAATCGTCGTCATTGTGAAGAGCCGGCCCACTGTACTTGCCTGATAACTCAGCAGCTGATGGACACTGGCATGTTTGTAGGTATCACTACTGTGAAGAGAACTGGCAGACTGAAACTACTGAGTGACTCTCCATGTGGTCACACCATTTTCTATCCTCACTGGGGAGATCCCCATTCCTCTATATCTATTTTATTTTTATTTATTTTCAGTTTTTCTGTATGATGTTTTAATGATATATGTGTGTAAGTACAGGCACTTGATCATTACCTACAGCAGGTATTTGGAGGTCAAAGGACAAACACAGAAAAATACTATTTCTCTTTCATAAGCTCATAACTCCCAATTAATGAAAACCAAAGATAGTGAGATTATTCAAATGTAATAAATTTCCATGTCCTGCATTAAAAAGGAACCAATGACTATGCAGAGAACTCAAATAAGCAGATGAACAAGGCAAGAAAATCAATTCAGGATTTAGACAAGAATGTAATTAAAGTAAATGAAATGGTTAGTAACTTGGAGAAGAAATTTAAAAACAATAGAGAAAAAAACAGTAAGGAAATTGAAACTCTGAACAAGAACTAAATTTTTGAAATAAAAGGATCAATTTATCAAATAAAAACACAGTAGAAAGCTTCTTCTTTGGGGGCTAATAAATTAGTTTAGTGGATAAAGTGCTTGATACACAAGCGGGAGGACCCCAGTGCAGATCTTTGGCACTCATGATAACTTATACTCTAATGCTCACAGGAAGGCATCACTCAAACACACACACACACACACACACACACACACACACACACACACACACANNNCACACACACACACACACACACACACACACACACACACACACACACATGCATGTGCACATACCGTGTCTGCACATCATCATCATTGCCATCATCATAGCCACATACAACAAAAAGAAACAAAACTAAGTAAGAGAACAAATTTTAGGGACAGAGAACAAGTCATGAAAATAATAAATTCAGATGTACAGATGTTACCAAAACTTTCAAAGTATATTCATTAGACCAAACCCAAGAATAAAGAAGGTAAAAGAAGAGACTGAGATAAAATATAAATGTATAGGCAATTTATTCAATAAAATTGTAACAGACAGACACAAGAAAGGGATAGACATCCAAATTGAGAGGTATTTATAACTCCTTAATAGTTATGGCCAGAGAAGATCTCTACATAACACATCATAGTTAAGATGTCCAAAGATGCAAAGCAAAGAATCAATGCTAAAAGCGGTAAGGGAAGAATGCCAACTCACATACAGAGGCAGAAACATCTGAAAAATGAGCAATTCTAAATGCCAAGAAAGCATGGAATGATCTATTTCAAGCCCTGAAAGTAAATCAACCAGAAATTTTTTAAATAAAAAGATTATCTTTTCGAATGGAGGGAGAAATAAAAGCAGTTCAAAAAAAGCACAAATTAAAGCAATTCATGTCAACCACACCAACACTGGAGAAAATTTTCTAAGTAACACTACAAACAGACGAGAAAGAAAAGACAATTTCACATTAAAGATGTAGGGAAGAACACATTCCATGAAAGTAGCAGAAGAATGAAGAATTGTAAGAAATCAAGTGTGTCAAACATAGCAAACTCTTATTCTAAGCAGGAGAAAAGAAAACAAGAACTCATAATTAAACCAACCAGAACCAACAAATCATATCATAGAAAGTAACAAATCTGGGCTGGAGAAATGGCTCAGTGGGTAAAAGTACTGGCTGTTTTTCTAGGGACCTGGGTTTAGTCCCTAGTACCCACATGGCAGCTCACAATTGTCCATAACTCCAGTACCAGGAGAATTGATATCTTCACACCAATGCACATAAAAAAAATTTTTAAAAAGCAATAAATGTCAATAATGGCTTTATTTTCAAATGGATTCACTAGTTAAAAGATACAGACCAACTGGATTTAAAATAAATAAAACAGTATCCAACTGTTTTCTTTTTTTCTAAGAAATACACTTAGCTACAAAAATGTCCAAAAATGAGTCAAAGGATGCAAGTCAACCTACTAAGCAATTAAAAGCAGTAAGCAAGCTTGTGAAAGGATTTTCATAATGTAGATTTCAAAGCAAAACTAGCAGAAGAGATAAAGAGGACAACTACAGGTTAATAAAGGGAACAATCCATCAAGATGACAGAACAATTCTAAGTATTTTTGGCACTGAATCTAGAGCTTTCAGTTTCATAAAACAATGAAGGGCACAAAAGGCCACAAAGGTCCTGATATAATAATAGTAAGAGACTTCAATATCCCACTTATATTTAGATAGCAATTCCAAACTAATAATCAGCAAAGAAATACTAAATCTAAATTATGCCAAAGATCAACTGATTTCAACAGATATCTACAAAATATTACATAAAACAAATGGGGATCACAAATTTTCTCAGAGGTGCATGTAACCTACTCTTAAATTGATCACATTATAGAGCACAAAGCAAGATTCCACAAATACAATAAAGTAAAAAAAAATGTATCATATTAGAACACAGTGAAATAAAACTGGAAAGCAAGTACAAAAGAAATCTCAGAAACTACAGAACAAAAATGGAACCAAACAATACACATTTGAAAGAACAGGGCCATTGAGGAAATCTGGAAATATATTTAAAAAGTTTTAGGATCAAATGAAAACGCAGCACATTCAGCCAGAATCGCCTGTGGTGTAGGAGGTCCTTCTGTATTTGTGTTTCTTTCATTGGTTAATAAAGAACTGCTTTGGGCCTGGTATAGGGCAGAACTTAGGTAGGTAGGTGGGGAGACAGAACTGAATTCAGGGAGGAAGAAAGCAGAGTCAGAGAGAGAGCCGCCATGGAGACACCAGGTCAGACATGCTAAATCTTTCCCGGTAAACCACGACCTCGTGGTGAACACAGATTAGTAAAGATATGTTAAATCAAGATGTGAGAGTTAGCCAATAGGAGGCTAGAGCTAATAGCCAAGCAGTGTTTTAATTAATACAGTTTCTGTGTGATTATTCTGGGTGTAAGCTAGCCTGGCGGCCAGAGCAAGGGGCCCCTCTCTCCTTGTAACACTCCTGAGATTTTCCTAAAAGGAAAGCTTACAGCTCAATAGCCAAAGAAATCTCAGAAACCCTAATCATCCAACTCAAGATTCTAGGAAAAAAAAGCCAAATGAAAATGCACTAGATGGTTCTTAAAAGGTTATCAAGATGAACAAACCCTTAGCCAAACTAGCCAGAAGAGAGACCAAAACAATAACGTAAAAGGTGAAAGGGAAGCTATAAAAACAGGATCAAAGTCAGGCAGTGGTGGTGCACACTTTTAATCCCAGCACTCGGGTGGCAGAAGCAGGCGAGTCTCTGAGTTTGAGGCCACCCTGTTCTACAAGAGCTAGTTCCTGGAAAGTTAAGACTGTTACACAGAGAAACCCTTTCTTGAAGAAAACAAAACCAAAACAAACTAACAAAAAGAACAAGATCCAACAATCCTTCAACTTAGATGATAATTAGGGAATACTGTAAAAAATGTATCTTTCAAAAAGCTAGGAAATCTAGAAGAAATAGTTTTCTATACTCATATGAATATCAAAATTAAATCTGAAACACAATTTTACAATATCAAAGCAAGCAATGGGGTTAAAACAGTATCTTAGTTACTTTTCTACTGCTGTGATAAAACATTATGATCAAGGCAACTTAGAAAACATTTAGTTTTGCTTACAGTTTTGGGGGTTAGAGACCATGATGATAGAGCAAAGACACAGCAGCAGGAACAGCTGGAGCAACAGCTGAGGCCTCACATCTTGACCAGCAAGTAGAAGGCAGAGAGAAAGAGAGAGAGCAGGCACTGGGAATTGTGCAAGTCCTTTGAAAACTCAAAACCCACCCTTAGTGACACATACCTCCTCCAACAAGGCCACACCACCTAACCATTCCCAAACAGTTCTAACAACTGGAGACCAAAATTTCAAATATATGAGTCTCTGGGATCCATCCTCATTCAAACCACCACAAGCAGTACTGAAAAGTATCACCCAAAAGAACAGTTTTACATAAGATGATGGATTTATTGATGAATTCTACCCAATTTTAAGGATGATCTAATATTTTTCAATTTGTGCCATAATGTACAAAAGGGAAGAATGTTACAAAGGCAGTTTTAATCTGATATCAAAACTGAATAAAGATACAACAGAAAAAGAAAACTACAGACAAATTTCTCTTATAAACATAGATGAAAAATTCCTCAGTATGCCTGCAAGTTTAATTTGAGAACTTAGTAAGACCACACTTCATGACATGCTGGTTTCATCTCAAGAATGCAAAATTGGCTCAACATATACAGAGCAGTAAATATAGTAAGCCATTAAAATATAATTTAAAAAGAAATTATATGAGCATCTTACTATATATGGCAAACCCATAGGCAACATTGCAGTAATTCAGGAAAGATAGAGGGCATTTCCTATAAAATCTGGAATGAAACAAGGGTACCAACTCTCTCCACTCTTATTCAATATAATATTTGAAGTCTTAACTTCAACACTAAGACCAAAACGATATATAATCAGGATATAAATAGGAAAAGAAAAAGTCAAACTACCCCTACTTATATACATGACTCTATTTAAAAAATTCTATGGACTTCTCTAGGAAACTTTTATATCTGATAAACATTTTTGGAAATGTTGTAGGATACAAAATTAACATGCAAGAATCAGTTACTTGTTATATACTAATAAGAAACTTAAAAAAGAAATTAGGGAAAATATCCCATTCCCAACAACTTAAGTTTTATTAAAAATAAAATAAAACAAGGACTTTCACCAAGACAGTGAAAGACCTCTACACTGAAAACTTTAAGACACAGAAGAAGAAACTGAGGATGCCCTTCCACGCTCTTGGACTGGCAGAATTAAAACTGAAAGCATGCCAAGCAAGACGGCTCAAAGGGTGAAAGTGCTTGTCATACAAATGGAAGGATTTTGAGTTTGGTACTTAGAACCCACAGTGGAAATAGTTATATTATAAAAAGTTATCTATAGTTAATATAATTTCCATTTTTAAAAATCCAATGATATTCTTCATAAAACTAGCAAAAAAATTTCCTAAAATCCATATGGAAGAACAAGAGAATCACATATAGCCAAAGCAATCCAAAACAGAAAAGGCAACAATATCTGGAGGTAGGCCATAATGAGTATACTTGCACAAATAAAGATAGATAATACACCAGCATATATTTCTAAGAAAATGAAATAGTTTTTGTTTATTATAATATAAAGCACATTGCAGGTATATCAAACAATCCTACAGGTCAGACAGTTATAGAAAGTTTAAATTGAACTATAAAGGATATGTTAAACAAACAGAAAGGGATAAAAATACCCCCAGAAATATACTGCATAATGCATTATCAACCTTGAATTTTCTTAATGATAACAACAAAGGAACAACAGCAGCAGAAAGACACTGAAGAATAGAAAAAACTTCTGAATCAGCTCAGCTGGTGTATTTCAAGGATGTGCTGACCTCAGAATGGAAAGCAGGAGATGTGCTATGTTGGGTAAGGGGTTTTACTCTTGCTTCCACAGGAAAAGAAAAGCTATGGATACAATCAAAATTAGTATAGATTAGGTTTGAAACAGAGAAACCTCTTGAAAAAGAGAATCACAGCTCATCCACGGAGGTGACAATTATACGGGTTGTAAGGAAACCTCATAAGGTTTGGGACAACATTCTATTCTTGTCTTTGCAGGAAAATGCACATCTTCAAAAACTCAAGAGACCTTGGACATCTAGATGCTTAAAGAAGAAAAAGATGGCTATCAAGAAAAAGTCACCAAGCAAAGAGAAATCTTACTTATGATACCAATATCTTGTGCAGGGCAAGATATTATTGACAAATATATAATAGTAGTCATCATTTATTAAAAATCTAAGCTTGTTCTATTCTACATGGGAAGTAGAAAAACATTGGATCTCCTGAGTAAACTGGGAATGAAGGGTTCAGGGGAAAGGGCAGAAAGGGAGGGGGCAGAATGGGAAGGGAGTGAAGAAAAATATATAGCTCAATAAAAATAAAAAAATAGGAAGCACATTTACAATGGAGAGGGTTAGATCTCTATGACTGCACAAAGGAGAGTTTAAAAATGGAACAATTAAATGAAGGGACAGTGTAATAAACTGGGATTGACATAATGGTAATTATCATTTTGATAATCCTTATTGTCAGTTTAATAATTCTTGGTTTATCTGTAAAAATGTTGGATGATATGAGTGCCAAGACACAAGTTTTAGAAAAGCTTATTAAAACAGATCATACAGATATTTAAAAAAAATCAAAGCTGGCTTTGGAGTTGGAGAGTGGCTATCCTTCTCTAAATCCAAACAGGTTATTATATAAAATTCAGAGTTTCTGTCTCGTATCAGAAGCCACTTGGTATGGGAAAGAAGGAAGATAGAATTTAGGTACTACTATTATCAAAACTCTGTTTTAAAATATTTTAATTCTCCCCATATCTATTTTTGTTTCCATGGTACCTTTCATTGAATATATCCCTATATGAATAATGTTTAAGTTTTCCACAATGAACAATAAATTTTCCTGCAATAATCTTTGAAGTTTCGTGGATTCGTTGTTGTGCGGCCCCAATTCCACCTGGTTGATATGATGTCACTATGCTGATAGCACCACTTTAAGATTGGTTTTGAGTTACAAACTGCTCAAGATGATTCCAACTTGGCAAGCTGAGATGGTGCGCCTTCTTACAATGTTCTGGCAAGAACGTCAGAAAATCCCTACCAACTAGTCAGAGACTATCAGCAGTTGTACCAGATAGTAATCTTAAAACTTAACCATCATTGTAGTTTTCACAGGATCCCTTAGAAATAATATCACCCCTATGACAGTTGGAAGTAATTCTAGAAAACGGCATTCCAAAGTTTGTCCTCAGGGCTAGGGACATTATTAGGGGTTGGTTATAAGGGGTATAGGGTTGGGGCTGGAAATGAAATAGGTTCAGGGATCTCTCTTGGAAAAAAAGGAGGAATGAATGGGATGGGATAATATATTAGTGTGAGCTTACTTACATTAATAATAATAGTGAGAATACTTGTGAGCTATTATTTTGTCATATTGTATGCATGCAAGCTTAAGTTATTTTGTATATTGATTAAATTTTAGAATATATTTATTATATTGCACATATATTTCTATCTCTGAGCAAGATACTTATATATACATTTTGAGGTCATTGTCCTCATTTGCTGCACATCTGTTTAAAGATCTTTTAATATTTTAATATGAAGCCTTAGTCTTTAAGCTATTATTAAAAATTATAGGTCAATAGTCATCTATGTTTGTCATACTTAGACTAATCAGATGCATAGATTGTATTTCACATAGATAGGTAATCTTCAACCACTTCAAAAAACTGCAGAATATGGCATTTAAATAACTTAAGATTTTCTTGGCATGAGACACGATTGCTTCTGGCAGCACCAATCTATCCTGAGAGAATGTTGGGCACCAAAGACACTCAACTTGGAGCTTGTTTTCTTCTTGGCAAAACTGGCCTTAGGGCAAAGAACTGCCCCTGCCTCGACTAGTGACAAAATGCACAGAGTCCACACTAGACAAGCAGGAAACAAGAAAAAAGCCTGCCAAACCTTGCCAAGACTGAGTAAGGCAGTTTTTAAAATTTTCCTGCCTCTGAAAATGGTATATCAGATACTCTAGGCCTTTGCCAAAGTTGGTTGCTCAAATGTTACAAATGAAACTTTGGGCGATTGCCCAGGTAGCCTGCTGTCTCTTATTTCTTGCACCTTTTGGAAGTTGCTTGGTTGCACTTCCTGTTCACTCAAGTAAATTATTTCCCTTTTCAGGTCTTTGATGTGTTGAAGATAATCATAGATACTTTTCTCTCATGACTTAGTCAAGCCATTTTTTAATATAAGACTTAGACTCCTTAAGATAGGATAAGTATTGAAACATTTGGCATATGTTTCTTGTTTGATGTTGTTCATGCTGGTTGTAATTCTAATTTTTATGTATGTTTTTGCCTCTTCTTTTTCCTAGACAATACTTGATATCTGTTCTTATTGTATATAAAATTTTATTAGACTTAGAACTCTCTTATTTATATAAAAGGGGAGGTGCTGTGAGAACTCCTTCAGCCAATAGTCTTTAAGATACTGGCCCACTTGGGCATGGTCTCATGTACTGTAAATGCAGAACAAAAGCATGCACGGCCCTCTTGACTGTTGGATTTGGTTCCAATTCCCAGCACATGCAGAGGATTGATACTCTTCCTGCGAATTTATCCCCAGATAAATAATCCTTTGGTTTCTCCATTCCAGGCTATTGTGGAACTCTTTTGTACACCAAGAATGGAGCTCTCAGTTCAATCCTCAATACTCTCACCCCATCACAAAAAGGCAGAAAGGAAGGATTCATGATAGGATGTCAGTTTCATCAACATGTAGGGCTTTCTACTATATTCTGAGAGCCCAAGACATGCTGAACTACATTTACTAGAGTCCGGAAGGCTCTACAAGAAAGTGGCTAACGAAACTGTAGAAAATGAAAATTAGCTCCTAAGAAAGGAAGACTTTCAAAAAAATGTAAAAGCTGCCTAGCTTTTAATATAAAAACCATTACAAATACCACTGAATTCATTATAAAAACATAAAAAATTACTTCAAAAACCATTTTTTAAAAAGTATTGCTACCAATACTACCAAGAAGAAATGAAACCATAGTGGCTTTGTAGATAACTCCAATGGGTTAGAATTATGCACCCAAAATAAAAAGTAGCAAAATTGTTCCAATGCATACATTTCATAAAACTGCAAAATCTTCGTCTCACAGAAGATAACCATTATTTAAGCAGCTGTTTCAAAGGTGCCTGCTTACTAGCAGCAAGGAACTGTCTATACAGTGGTCTGGCCATAGAGCAGCAGGATTTCCTTCTGGTTCATTCATTCACTCTTCATTCCAATTTCTTCTAAACACATAATATATTTCCTAAGAGGGAAGTCTAATAAGAGAATTAAAAGTGGGACCTAATAATTTTATACGTTAATTCATTACTTTTGAGTTTACTCTCAAATTTCTAAACAAGATGTTGCCAGGCCTCTTCCACAAGAAAGTACCAGGGCACTGGCAATCAACTTTTTAGCATAGGACCCACTGAAAGTATGAAGAATGTTGGTGGCAACACCTTGACACACTACCTTGTACCCTTTCCATGTTCTGTTAAACAAAGCTTATTTCCCCGGCCCTTCAAATTTTGAACTCTAGTAACCCAAACCTTGACTCAGCAAAATTAATCTGATCTTTCATGTCCCTGACCTTATTTCTGGCCCCTGCTTAGCTTGACACTTCAAATGCCAATTAGCATCTTCATTAATGATCATAAACTTGATTCTTAGTCTGATGGTCTGCACTGTCACTACAGCACAAAGGTCTAGTAACGCAACTGCTCTAAAAAAATAAAACGATGGCGGCATCGTTCAAAATGACTTGTGAGGAAAATATAACAAACAACATCAAGGCTTTGACAAAGAAAGATGAATTCCTGAAAGAAAATACGCAGATCCAGGAAAAATACAAAGAAATGAAGGAAAATTATTTTACATATCAAACGTCATTAAAACAATGGGCTGTAGTCATAGCTCAGTTAACAGAATACCTGCTCAGCATACATGAAACCCTAGGTTTAAGTCTCACATTATGTACCAGGGTGTAGTGATACATACCGGCAATCCCAGTGTTTGGAAGGATCAGAAGTTCAAAGTCATCCTCAGCTACATAAGAAATCTGAGGGTAGCCTAGAATATGTGTGTCTCTGTCTCAAAAGCAAGCAACAGAAAGCAATAAGTACATATTTTTACCTTATTGTTTTCTTAAACTTATTAATATTGAATGTATATGGTACGAGTGTGCCAAGATATGCTTGTGGAGGTCAGAGGATGGACTTCAGACATCTGTTCTTTCCTTCTACTGTGGGTACCATGGGTAGAATTGCTCACACAGAGCACATTCATTTATTTGCTAAGCCCTCTCCCTGGCCAGTTTGCTCTACTTTAAACCCGAGCTCCTCTGTAGCATCAGACTTACTCAGTGATAGTCAAGTTGATATCCTACCTGATTACAGATGGGAAAAATCCTGTCAATTAGAAACACTTTGGCTTTGATTAATCCTAATCAAGGAAATGGCATTTAAATTCATCTAAAATGAAATGCAAATCATCTAAGATGAATGGGGCCATCTGGACGACCTAAAGTCACCTTTATGCAGGTGAATCCAATTTGGATTTGCTTTCTTGAATTAAAAATCAAATACTCTTATTTTTTTCTGGAGCATTTAACATTACTTTATATAAATATTATTTGTTTGTTTACTTGTTCATTTCTTCATTCGCCTAACTAGAAAATTAACTCCAATGACTTCTGGGATCTTAACTGCTTTGCTCAGCGTTGCATTCCTAGTACTTATAACAGCTCCCAATATATACACTTTCAGTAATGTCTACAAATAATGAGCTCTTGAAAAATTAGAAATCATAAATACCAAGTCTTTCAAAATGTATGACTACCCAAAGATTGATGTTCATAGTAATAAAAGGGAAGAGTTGGTGACAAATGAAACTAGAAATCATTTGACTAGGAAAAGGCAATCATAGGACATTTAAATTACCAATCAATGCCTAGACAGGTCCCAAATCTGTCTCTTTCCTTGATGATTAATTCTGAAATAATTTTGGTTGCTGTTCTTGTTTCATTTCACTTTTAACAACAAAACAAAAGGTTCCTTAAGAAAATAACAGTATCTCCATACTGTACCAACTACAATCTTACAGAGTTTCATTAGAATTCTTTTTTCTTCTTCCAATGGAGATACCTAAGAAAGGATGATATATAATAAGAACAAAGTCTTGTTTCTTGGTCCTTATTAGGGAAAAGGAGAACAAGCTTCAAAGTAGGAAACATGCAGCTATAATGAACCAACTGGGGCTGGAGAGACGGCTCAGTGGTTAAGAGCATTGCCTCCTCTTCCTAAAGGTCCTGAGTTCAATTCCCGGCAACCACATGGTGGCTCACAACCATCTGTAATGAGGTCTGGTGCCCTCCTCTGGACTGCAGGCATACACACAGACAGAATATTGTATACATAATAAATAAATAAATAAAATATTTTTTTTTTTAAAAAAGAACCAACTGGAAGGTTGCAAAATCTAACCTGCCATGTACATGCTGGTATTTTCACCTGGTACTTTTTTTTTTTCCACTGAGGACAAGACAGACAGACAGACAGAGAGAAAGATGATAAATGATAGAGAGATAGATGGATGGATGGATAGACAGACAGATAGATGGATAGATACATACATACATATATACACACACAAAGACAAACTCTAGTAGGAAAGAAAATGTCACATATGAATTTTTCCATCATTGATAAACAACCAATTTTAGAGAAAAATATTCAAGTGAGGGAAGAAATTTTCTGATTTGATAATGCCCAGTATGATGGTTAGTATCTTAAATTACAACTTTATTATAAAATACATCTGAGAAGTGTTTGTAATTTTTAGGCTTTTTTTTTTGGGCTTTTTAATACTGGAATTTATAATGTTATAAAGATAAGTATAATAGCAAAGCAAAATTAACAACAATATCAATTATTAACATTCAAGCAACTCTAAATTAACCATAATTTTCTTCAGTCCTTACATTGATCATATTACATAGTATGTTAATCAGCTTTTCATCACTATAAGAAAATTACTGAGGACTAGAGAGATGGCTCAGGGGTTAAGAGTGCTGCCTTCTCTTCCAGAGGTCCTGAGTTCAATTTCTAGAAACCACATGTTGGCTCACAACCATCTATAATGAGATCTGGTGCCCTATTTTGGCATACATGCATAACACTGTATATCTATGAAATCTTTAAAAAAATTACTGAGATAATAAACTGCTGTGGAATATTTTTTTTGTACACTGTGAAGATGTGTCACTTAGATTGGTTTAATAAAAAGCCGAATGGCCAATAGCTAGGCAGGATTTTGGGGGTAGAAAGGATGCTGGGAAGAAGAAAACAGAGTTGCCAGCAAACACAGAGGGAACAGACATTCAAGAAAAGAGGTAAAAGCTATGAGTTGTGTGGCAACTTGAGAATAAAAATGGACTAACTTAAGTTGTAAGAGCTAGTTAGAGAGAAGCCTAAGCTATCAGCTGAACTTTCATAACGAATAAGAAGTCTCCATGTTGTATTGTTTATTTGGGAGTGGCTGGCAGAACAGAGAAAAACTAGTAATAGAATGGCATACAATGTCTGGGCATGTATTTCCACACAAGACCTGAGAAAGCTTTAAAGAAGTTTCCAAACACAGCCCTGCAGTCTCTCCTGAGGGCAGTGGTACAAAGACATATCTCTCAGCCACTGCTTGTGGGCTTGTACTGACAGGACATCATGAGTTAAGCTGTTCAGCAGTTTAAGGTTTTGCTCATGCAGACAGAAAAGGTTACAGATAAGAAGTAAAGCAGAATCATATGGAAAAAACCCTCTAGAGAGGTTACAGTATGTTTAACAATGTGCATAGTTTTAAAAAGAAAAGAGCATAGTCATAAAATAGTTTAAAATAATAGAGTAATATAGTGACATTTTATTTGTGTTTTAATAAATAAAGTTTGCCTGAAGATCAGAGTGCAGAGCTAAGCCACTAGAGGCCAGGAAGTGGCAGCACACACCTTTAATCCCAAAACTCATGGCCACCCTGGGCTACACAAGATTGAATCTGTCCAAAAAGAGAAACAGAACTCACACAAAGGTGTTCCCAGCACTCAAAGCATTAGGGAGGTAGAGACAGGAGTGATACGGCTGGGCAGAGAGAAGTATATAGGGCAGGAGGAGACAACAGCTCATTGAAGTCTGAGGTTTGGTGGAGAGCATTGCAGTCTACAGTCATGCTGATGACAGGGTAGCCCCTTTGAACCTTAGTAGAAGTAAGAACTCTCTAGTAGTTTGGCTGCTTTGCTTATCTTCAGCTTGAACCCCAATATCCATCTCTGAGTTTTTATTAGTCATGCTACAGAGTAAAGTCTTTAAAGAAAAAGTAAAATAATAATAATAATAATAAAAGAATAAGCCACATAGAGATGGGAAATATACAAGGAGTCTGGATCATGTATGTTATTGTGTTATGTTTGAATTCTTTGATTGCTGATGAACAAATGAGAGACTTTGGATTATGGAAACTGCTAAATTAAACCAACCTATATATTTTAAAAATGTCTCAACTTCAAAATGGAAGACAAAAAATATGTTGTGTTGGAGAAGAGGTTATGCTTTTGTTTCCAAAGAAAATGAAAGGCAGTGGATTCATTCAAGATTAAAGAAGATTAGGTTTGATCAGAGGAGATGCCCTGAGAATACTGGTTATAGACATAAGATATAAACCTAAAATAACTACAAGACAGGTGACAAAAAAAAAATCGCCTTTGACTGGCTTCTGTTTCCAATACACAGTCCATACTTGTGTAAATATAGATATGTATGTTACCTTTGAAAATTGCGTGTTTTCAGAGCAAGAGAACCAGACACCAATGAAAACAGGTGGTCCAGGTGATACAGTCTCTCAGTCTCAGAATGCCTCTGTTGCAGTTTCCTTAGGTTCTGCATCCAAAATAGCTTCAGGGATGCTGGCTGAGATGGTCCAGCCTCACAAACTGCTCTAGCCAGAACTTGACCATTACTCTAATTTTCTCAGGATCCCCCAAAGATATCAACACCCACAGACATCAAGAAGCAGTCTAGAGAACATAACGTCCACATTCCAAAGAGATATGAATTGGGTGGTTTTTGGTCATTCAGTGTAATATGGATGATATTTGTCATCACTAGGGGGGCTGGTTACAAATTGTTATTGGTCATAGTCAGAGAAAAAGGTGAAAAAAGGAGACTAGATGCAAGGATCTCTTTATGAAGAGAAAAAGAGGGGATATAGTATAAAATGATAAAAAGATGGATTGTTGAGTTTACTTTTGAATAATCACTAGTCTCAAATAGTTTACATTAGTATCGATTTTTATATATTGATATAAATTTAATGTTACTTTGTTAGAACATAGGGTACATATATTTCTATTCTTGTTTAAGGTATTGTACCTATGCAACTCATTTAACAATGTAGTCCTTAAAAGTTATTATTACAAACTAGGATAATAAAGAAATACAGGTTAGAAGTTAGTCACTCTAACAATCAAACTTGTAGTCATGTTAGGTATGTTTTCAAGGTCAGAGATATAGTTTAGATAGAGAGTGGACAAACACTTTGGTCTACAAACAATTCAAAGACGTACAGAATATGACATTTAAAATGTTTTGTTAATATAGGGCTTTTCATGACAATGAGACACATCTGCTCCTGGCAGCACCAATTTACTTTGTAGAAGATAATAGGCATCAGAGAACCTCCATATGGAGTTTATTTTCTTTGTGTCAAAAGCTATCCAAGAAACTGCCCTTGCAAAACACAAAGAAAATCAGCTGCCAAACTTTGTCAAGTGAGGGTAAGACAGTCCTTCAAAAATTTCCTGGTTCTCGGAAAAGTTTGTCAGATATTCTAGGCCTGTAGGCCAAAGCTGGATGCCCCAATATTGCAGAGGAACCTGAGGTAACTGTCTAGGCAGCCAGTTGTATCTGTCATTTCTAATAATTTTGGAGGTTGCTTGCTCTGCACTTCCTGTTTACTCAGGTAATTGCAGAGGGCTGTTGGGGTATAGAGAAAGTAAGAACTGGTGTTCAGTGGGTCAACCCACCAGACAAATGACTCTGTTGGGGAGGCCCACTAGGTAAAGTTCATGGGGTCACTGGCTGTAAAAATCAGTTGCTCCTGTCTATAATTTCACTCATATTCCACTTCATTTCTTCTCTAAGAACTGCTATGGGTGTTTCCCCACTAATTTCATCTTTATTTCCTGCAAAAAAATTATTCCATTTATTGGGCACACGTATCTGTAGATGGTCAGGAAGATGATTTCTGCTTGAGTTGTGTATTCTGATGAACAGAAATAACACTGGAATATTTTTCATTAGTCAGACTGACATAGGAAAGAAACTAATAGTACTTTCAGTCAAAAAGACAGCTAGTTTTAGACTTCAAAACATATTCAAATCAAACTGTTTGCCCCTGGAGATATTTGGTTTCGCTAGAGACAAATCCACAAGATCAATTTCCCAGATGTTTGTTGCTGTTTCAAGGTCAGGCTTGAGTCAACTTTGGTAGACATAAACTTCATGCACTAAGAAACTTTCTGAACATGCTCCCTACCACTCAAGGTACAATGAACTGTTATTGTTAAGTGTCGATTCTAATGTCATTTTCTGTCTGGGAAACCTCATAAATTTAGAGATACATGCATGGCCAAGCCTTACTGACTGGGTCAATGTGATCTCCCTGTCCTAAGAGAAACTATGTGACTTATCTTGTGCTATGAGAATGGTTCAGGCCCTGAAAATGTAACATATAATTGTCCAGAGTTGGTTGAGAGAGGAGTGGGATGTAGAATTATTTAGAGGGCTAATGTGAAAAAGGAAAAGAGCTGGGCGGAGGGGTGAATGTGTGTGTGGGGGGATAAAGTGACCTGGCAGAGAGAGGTCTGAGAGATGAAGAAGCATGAGAGAAGTGTGAGAGAGTAAAGAGTGAGTGAATGATGTGGAAGAAGGCTGTGAGTGTGAGTGTGAAAGACAGCTGTGTGAAAGAGCTCTGCTACAAAGAGGAGCTGTGCCTAGGAATTATGTAAAGTGCTGTATAGTCAGAGAGCTATGTAAACGAGATATACAGCTGTGCTTGTGTGGAGATTTGTAACTGTGTGAAGGCAAGGAAGACGAAGCTGTCTAGAAAATAGATGTAGAAGAGAAATGTATGTAAAAGAAAGGTATGTAGCCATGTGAAAATAGATGTAATTGTGTATAGAGATATAATGCTATGCAGGAGACAGATGTATATATGTAAAGAGAGATATGTAGCTGTATGTAAAGAATATTACTATGTGCAGACAGAGATTTTCAGAGAGGATTTTTAAAAAATGAAGTAAAAGAAAGTTTCCATCAGAGAGTGTATGTTTCCTTACTTATCCCTCAGATAGAAAAGTCCAGCCCTCGCCATATTTGTGGATTTTTTTTTGCATGCATATATCCTAGCATTGACAAGAGGCTAGCTCCCTCAATTTGCAATAGGTAACATTATGTCCTTACTGGGTCTTTGATGGAATTGAAGACTACATAATTATAGTTTTCTTCAGTTATGATAGAAGGTTAATTAGGTACAAAACTTTGGACTCACCAAGATAGGATTAATAATGGAATATTTTCTCTGAATTTGCCAAACACGAATGGGCTAGATATTGTAAATGTAATTCTTACTTGATAATTATTCTTATTGTATATAGTGTCATTTGTTAAAGTTAATACCTTTCCTTTCTATTTAGACAATACAAACCTGATAGTTGTTCTTACTACATGGTTTTATTATGTTAGAGTTAAAACCTTTCCTTTTTATTTAGACCATAAAGGGGAAATGCTGTGGAATAATCTTTTTGTACATTGTGAAGATGTGCCACTCAGATTTGTTTAATAAAAAGCTGAACAGCCAATAGCTAGGAAGGATTTTTGGGGTAGAGAGGACTCTCAAAAGAAGGCTGCAGACTCACCAGCAGATCCAGAGGGAACATACAGGCAAGAAAAGAGTTAAGTCACAAGTCATGTGGCAAAACATAGGTAAATAAAAATGGGTTAATTTAAATTATAAGAGCTAGTTAGAAACAAGTCTAAGCTATCTGTTGAGCTTTCAAAATTAATTTAAGAAGTCTCTGTGTCATTTATTTGAGATTTGGCTGGTGGGACAAAGAAAGACTAACAAACATAAACTTTAAAAAGATTGATTTTGCCACACAGTACCAGAGATTTCAGTCCATGGTCACTTGACCTTATTATCTTGAACCTATGGTGGCACAAAACACTGTGGCAGGAAGACAAAGTAGAGAAGACCTATTCACTTGCTGCAAAGAAATTAGCTGAAAGAGACAGAGGGACACAGTGCCTACATCCAGCTCACCAGCATATAGACATTGTCACAGTTGCCTTGCAATAGGTCTCACCTGTTACAGGCTGGGAACCAAGCCTTTAATATGTGTGCCTCTGGAGGGAAGACAACAAGACCTTACAATACAAAGTCCTGTGACCACCATTTTACAGATTAGAGAACAGTTTAACAGTTTCTACTGTTATGAATTTGCTCAGAACTATGACAGAGTAAGAAGCAGAGCCACATTCAAACCTAAGCAATTTAACAAACTGAAACTCATAGTAACTTGTAGATTCTAGACAAATCCTTACCAAAAAGTGATGAACACAGGGCAAAAGCACGATGTCTGCCAACGTGAAGTACAGGCCTTCTGCAAACACATGCTCCAGAGGCGGAAGGTCAGAGACTTTTGCTTTCCTGATGTCAGAAGGCTCCCTGTTGGTAGCAGTTGTGTCTTGCGCTGTGAGCTTTGAGAATGCCACTTTCAGTTCTAGACTCTTGGATGAGCCAGTCAACTCTTTGGATGGTTGCTGTGCACCAGCATTGCCCCTTGCTTTTCCCTTGCTAGATGACGGCTTGACTCCAGCAGTCTTCTGTTGCTTCAGCTTCTGTCTGCGAAGTTTGTCATCATTGTGTACTCTGACAGGCTCACTGAGTTTTCTCTCGAGCTGTAGGATTTCTTCAGGGATAGCTGGGGGCTGGTCAGAAGACTCTTGGAGAAAATTCTCAACAGCCAAAGGGATGGTAAGTTCACATAGCCTGGTCCATTGACTAACCTATAAGACAAACAAGACATGAGCCATTCTATCGTCTCCACGTATCCTGAAGAAAATTAGCTGTTATTGGGAAATAAAGGTGGCTTGCAGCCAGAGATGGCTCAGCCATTCAAAGCTAGGCACACAACCAAAGTATAAGAGGGGTTTAAATAATTTATGTGATTGGTTAAAGCACTCATGGGCTTGGCTTCTATACTAGATCAGAAAACATTACAATGATTAAAAAAAGTGATACTTTAAATGATTCAGCTGTTGTATTCCTGTATCTTTTTTATTAAATAAGTCATTATTCCCCATGGTGGTTTGAATGAGAATAAGCTCATGTATTAGAATACATGGTCCACAGTTTAGTACAGCTATTTGGAAAGGATTCGGAAGTTTTTTCCAAGACTGTGAAAGACTTTGGACTAAGAAAGCTGCTGAATGCTATAAGAAAGGCTAAATGGGCCGTTCTAGTAGGAGCTTGGAAGTACTGAGAACAATACAGACTATGAAGGCCCCAGCTCAAAAGATTTCAGAGGGAAGCAATATTAACAACACAGCCAGAAACCATTCTTGTGGCTACTTTTTGCAAGTGTCCTAAGAATTTGCTTGAGGCCAAGATCAAAAACACTGATGACAACTTATGCTGGAGATGATGTGTGGTAAAGGGAACATTGCTGGTGGCAGTGCAAACTGGTATAGCCCGTTTGGATATCAGTATGGCAATTTCTCAGAAAATTAGGAAACCACCTTCCTCAAG